>JAPQWV010001833.1:0-71757 GCA_027422505.1 Craterostigma plantagineum | reverse complement strand
TGGTTGTATGTTGGATAATGAGTCCATTGAAATACAAATAAGAAACGTAAACCATTAGTTCAAGAATTTCAGTTTAGTCGAATTTGAATATATCAAAACACCAATAATGGATCATGTCATAGCATGTTTGAAAACAAATTCGTGATTGAAATTTTGAAATCTGCACATAGATCATACGAAGTGATACTGACGAAGATAATTCCATTTCGACATAAGCATGTAAGTCCAGTAAAATGTCAGTTGAAAATTTTGCTAAGTGTTTAAGCACTGTTCACTCCGTGCTTTTGTCGCACGAGAATTGAAATTCTCAATTAAATTGCCTAAGCGCAATTTTTGAAAGCAATTCTCCGTGTTAATTTGCGATCGAGAAAAATTTTATTCGCTAAGGTCTGCTACAGTGGAAAGGACTGTGAAGATTTTACTAAGTGTTGAACGTTATGCGCGTGGTACTGTAGCTGACAGATTTACGACCGAGAAAAAAATTTCCGTGTAAATTTACGATCGAGAAATTAGATCTACGCGAAAATTTACGATCTAGAAATTTTTAGCCCATGAATAAAATTTTCGCTGTGAAAGTTATCGAGCGAGAAAGTATTTCGATTTTAAAAAGAAGTTTTGCTGCGAAATTTTACGATCGAGAAAAATTGTCAACGAGAAACTAAGTCAAACATCGAGAAAATTTTCAATCGATCAAAATTGTCGCTGCGTGCTTTTACGATCGAGAAATTTATTGTCGCAAATCAATTTTATCACCGCTAATGTGTTCAACCGAGAACAAAATTGAAATTGAAATTATTGTTTTCGATTGTAAGTTGTGCCCTCGAACTAAAAGACATCAATTGAAACTATTTCGATCTCCGTTATTTATCTAAGCGACTAAGTCAAAAGGTTTTGCGATCGAGAATCTTTTACGATGCAAACAGTAACTCAATCAAATTAAAATTCAATTACTACTGTTGCGAGCGAGAAAAGTTCTTCGACGCCTTCAAAGCGTTTAAAACCCAGTTTAGCCATCTTTCAATCGAACTATAATAACGCAGAAAATCGAAACAAATCTACCCTCAAAACGATCTCGAAACTATCTTAATATGCAATTTTAATCCTAGATCATGCTTAGAGACTGGTCTTTAAACACTGCAAAATAGCATCTGGTTGCAGAAAACAGATGTAAACGGAGTTCAAACACACAAAATTCACTTAAAGGATGTCGAATCTACCTCTCAACGAAGATTAGTGAAAGTACGTAAGATTTTGTAAGATTTGTTTTTCTGGGAAAAAGTTTTTCGCGAGAGAAAAAATTATCGACTGTGGACTTTTGCGATTATGGGTTTTGCGTGTTTATTGGGATTTTTGACTGCAGCATTAATTTCGTTAAATGGGCCGATTAGACATTTTCGATCTTAACAATTTCTAGGCCCATTACTGTTTACGATCGAGAAATTTCCTTGGTAACTATTTAATTTTCGCTCAATAAATTCCGATCGAGAATTTCCATTTGGTTCCTGTTAATTTTTCGCTCGTCAATATGAAAGTGAAAATTGCCACTTGGTCCCAAATCAATTTTCGCTCGAGAATTTGTGATTGAATATTACAACATGCGCCCGAATTTGTCGATGATAAGTTTTGCTAATGATTTCAGATGGACCCTAAGTTCAAGGATAAACCACATAATTGCTCCCCCTATGAAAATAAATGCAATTAACTCCCTGTTATTCAGAACTGTAACATCTTGCTCCATGGTCAATCGTTAGTGAATCTGCGAGACTTAGGGCAAAAATGTCGAGACAATTAGAGTTAATTTGGAAGCAATTATGCTAATTTGGCTCCCCCTGACTATTTATACCATCGCCTTGAGCTCCAACTCGCGACGATCGTGAAGTCCTCCTCGAAAGTGTGCGTTGTAAAGGAAAATCAAATTGGAATTTTTCTGCAACACTTAGAGAAAATCTTCAAAAAATTTGAAGCCTAAGGCATGAATTTTGTAAATGCTCCCCCTCAAATAGTGTACCTTAATTGATTTATCGAACGAGTACATAAAATCAATCTTAGTGACAATTATGAAAATCATTCGATCTATCAATATATCGAGATACGTGGTCCCCTAAACATGTAAGTATACTTTCACACGAGGGTATGTGCATGAACCACTATATTGCTATTAACCAATTCAGATCAAATGGCAACAGAAAATTGCATTTTTAAAATGTGCGCAAATACAACAAAATTATCGCTTTTAATCAATTCCGCATAGACGCAAAAATGCATATTAAAATGTGCGATCAAAAAAATATATATATATATATTGTGTTATTATTATACTATAGTTATATGTAGATGCATATATATATATATGTTAATTTTTTTGTTTATTATTTTTATTATTGTAATAGTATGAGGTCAGATTATTTTGCTTTGATCATTGTCACGCCTAAAAATTCACAAGACACATGAAAGATTTATGCCGTCAAGTCAAGTCAGCAAACTAAAGTCATAAGTTCACAGTAGGATCCATTTCGACAACTCTCACTAGGTTCGCTCTAGCGTCATTATTTTACTAGGGATTTTTATATTTATATCATTCAAGTCAACATAAATCTTATTAAGTCAATTTACCTGTGATCGAGGAGCTTTTACTCATTTCACCGAGAGAGACCGTCGTTTTGAATTAAAGGGATTTGAAGGGATTTAGTATTAAGGTTCTGAATTAGAAGGGAAGGAAAATATTTAAGGAATCGAGGACTAAAGATCTACTCCTATTCTTCATCGTCCTCTTCACCGGCATTTTCTTTTTCGTCCTTTGATTTTTTTTATACTTGCTCAAGCTGAAGCTCCGCTTCTCTACGAGGCTGAGAGATATCTAAGGTGAAGTTCTTCTTGTTGGTTCCCAGGGTGATACTGTTCTCCTTTTCTCTTAATCCTATAGAGTCTCGGAGATTATCGATTTGAAGAAGTTCACAGTTACGGAATTCGAACCCAAGTTCGTGCTCCTCTTCTCGTTGTCTCGATATATGACCGGATTATCGTTGGATAAGTTCACTTCATGGTGCCCCTCTTTCCAGCCGTTCTGACGAAGTGTATGAGAATATCGATGGAGAAGTTCACAGCAAGATCCATGCCTCCTTCTTAAAGATTTTGAGATTGATAACATCAAGAGGCAGATTCATTTGGTCTGTTTTTGTGCGTTGAGCATTCCTCGTGTACGTTTTCCACCTTCTTTTGTCATCTTTTCTTTTCGTCTAGTTTCCCTTTTGTTCTCCCCCCTCATTTTCTTGATTGAACATCCCGCCAAAAGTTTAGATTGTCGGTTGAAGGCTCAAAAGGATTTTCAAATGAAGAAAAGGGACTCGGAGAAGGCTCAAGATGGATGACTAGAAGCTATGTTAAAAGGGTTGAAAGATATATATTGGCCGGTGAGGAATTTCCTAAGTGCGCTAATCATTATCCTAAAGTTCTAATACTTGGCGAGTATGAGACCATGAATCACTAGTTAAGACAAGCAATGATTTGTGACTCGCTCAAGAATAGATTCGTCAAAGAAATGAGAAGCAAGAAATCTCACTCATATATAAAGTGGGGCTTTGTGTGTAGTGGAGTCTACAACAGAACTTTAGACACATGAGTGCGACTTAAGGACTGACAAAATTAAGCAATTTATCAGTCGCATGTCAGGGAAATGCATACGTGACCTTCGATCGAGCGTCCTAAAGATATCGTCATTCCCCTAGATTTATATATATATATTTAATTATTTTGGATTTTTTTATTTTAAATATAGTACTTCTATATAATTTGAAATGCTTCACGCAAAGAGATGGAATTTAAAGTATAGAAAACCACATACCATGGAACATGTGAAAACACATAGGAGCACGTAAGCACAAAATTACGGAAGATTCAACATGCTAATTTTCCGACAAGAAATTGAATCATTTTTCATGCCTTGGTGAAAATGTTCAGCTAGTTGAAACTTCCATTTTCACAAAATACATGTCAAATGGTGCCTTTTTTCTACGTGATCTTCGATAAAGTGATATCATATGTCTAGTGTTTTGTTCGTGAGTGGTGGGACCAGGATGAACACGTAATCGCAATGGCACTGGGCTATCGCTCTAAATGGGTAGATTATTTAAATTGTATCTATAATCGCGAAAGCAGAGTCTGCATCCGGAGCATTTGCGAGCAACAGCTGGCAACGCGACGTTTCTGCCCAGCAGTCGAAGCGGGAAGCTGAAACGCAGTTTTGCTTCTTTGATGACCAGTAGACGAGCTTTTCGCTTAGAAATTCAGCGCCACCGGATGTGCTTTTCCTGTCCATTTCGACAACCTGTATAATCAGCGTCAGTATAGCCAAATTAATTTGAAATTTGTGCCCTTAGGGTACCATAAACCTAAGGTTGAGGTGCCTTTTAGGTAGCCAAGAATCCGCTTGACCGCTAGCATGTGAGATTCTTTGGGGTCGGCTTAGAAACGGGTGCATAGACATGTGGCAAACATGATGTCGGCCGACTTGAGGTGAGATAGAGAAGAGAGCTGATGATCCTGCGATAAAGTGTTAATGTCGACCGATTTTCCAGTGGGATCGGCATCCGACTTGAAGGTTGTTGACATAGGAGTGCTGAGAGGCTTGCTCTGATCTTGAGGAACTTCTTCAGAATGTCCTTAATGTTTTGGTCTGACTTATGAAGATGCCATCTCGAGCTGCCTGACTTGGAGTCCCAAGAAGATTGCATCTCTCCCATGTTACTCATTTCGAATTTGCTCTTCCTCAAATCTCCAAATTTCTTGCACAGGCGGGATTGTTGATCCGAAGATGATGTCGTGTACAAAACTGGGACGATCATCAAGTCTTTGTTTTGCCGTTTTAATGAAGAGGTTCGTATCGATCGTTCCTCAGATAAATCAGATTTTACGAGGAAATCGCTCAAGACGTCATACCAAGCACGTGGGGCTTGTTTCAGTCCGTAGAGAGCTTGTCCAATCGATAAACGTAATCGAGATGTTCTTGATCAACAAAGTCTTCGGACTGAGCGACATAGACTTCCTCCTTTAACACGCCATTGAGAAAGGCGATCTTAACATCCATTTGGTAGACTTTGAAGTCTTTATGAGCCGCATAAGCCAAGGAAAGGCGGATGGCTTCGATTCGAGCAACATGAGCATAGGTCTCGTCGTAGTCAATGCCTTTCTGTTGATTGTATCCCTTCGCAAACCATCCTGCTTTGTTCCGGATCACTTTCCCATCTTCATTCTTATTGTTCTTAAACACCCATTTCTTCCCGATAATGGTTTTCCCATGCGGAGGGATACTAAGGTTGACACTTTAAGACGCTCTAATTGGTTGATCTCATCTTTGCATAGCTATCACCCAATCCTAATATTTTAGTGCGCCTGCTACCTTGGTTGGCTCATTTTTGGCTTAAGAAGCAACTGAAGAGACTGTGCTGATGTCTTGTCCTTACTCCACTCGAAAGATCATCAATAATCTGATCAACTGGATATGCTCGAGTCCACTTTCGCTCATGCGGCAGGGCTGAGGTAGATGCATCAGTCATGTTGTGGACCGAGATTTCCAATTTTTTCAGGTTGTTCGTTAGGTTAAGGTAAGTCAGACGCTCCACTTTGATGAGCTATTCTTATGAGACTTCCTCATTTTCTATGGTAGGTCTTCAGTGATCTATGGTAATTCTAAATCGGGTGAGGTGGGGACATTTGAAGAGCTTGGTACATCAGCCTCGTCGAGTGGGGGGATCACTAAGGGGTTGTAGCCCCCCGGTAACAGTGCCTGGCCGGTATACGGACTCAAAGAGAGAGTCCAAGTCCTCCAACGCAAGTCTCAGAGCTTCTTTGACGTTGAATCCTGAGTTGTTGCCATCTTTGTTGGTCTTGTGCTAACACACCAGTGAATGCGGGTTCTGGGTATTCAGAAGCCATCGAGTTTGGCACGGGCCTGAACCGAGGTTGTACAGGCCATTCTGCCACTTCGTGGAAAGTGACATTGTAGTTTCTTCTTGATTGAACGGTTGGACTTGATGTATACTCGGTACGCTTTGAGGTTGATGAAATACCCGACAAAAGTAGCTTCGAATGCTTTAGGGTCAAACTTAGCACATTGCTCTCTGTCGTTCACCACAAAGCACTTGCACCGAAGACCTTGAAGAAGGAAATATTGGGTATTCGCTTGTTTAATATTTGTTACGGAGTCTTTTCGAAGCGGTTGTGAACCACGGTCCTGTTCTGAGTAAAACAGGCAGTATTACTGCTTCAGCCTAAAGGAAGTGGGAAGGCCAGAATGAATCAGCAGTACGTGCGGCTTCCACTAGAGTCCTGTCTTCCTTTTAAACGATTACCGTTTTGTTGAGGGTCTTGGCGGCTGAGAATGCTGACTAATCCATTTTTTTTTATAGAAATCACTGAGGTAATTGTTCTTGAACTCAGTGCCATTATCCGTTCTGATGGTTGGATAGTCTGCTGCAGCAAATTCTGAGAGTAGCATTCACAAAACCATGATCAAGTCCCCTGTCCCATCCTTAGTTCGGAGGAACTTCGTCCATGTGTAGCGGAGTAATAATCATCAACGATATCAAGCACGTACTTTGCGCCCACTAATGCTCTGGTGTCTGCATGTGTCCGCGAGAGAGATCCATATGTAGCAATCCAAAGGACGTGAAGTGGAGGCAACTAGCTTGACGTGATGAGACGGCCCTTTATTTTTCCTAGTTGACATACCGAACACTGATGCTCTTTTTTGTAGGATAATAGTTGGTTAGACCGTGAACCAACTTTTTCGTTGATAGTCGTTGAAGAGCTTTGATATTTAGATGAGACACTCGTTGATGCATAAGCGTTCCTCTGAATTGTAATCTGGGATGAAGCAAAACAGCTGTCGTGGTCCGCACGGACGTCAGATTGATCGTGTAAAGATTTGACTTCCGAAGTCCTGTTGAGGAGTGTTTGTTCTGATTGTCCAAAATTCTGCATCAGTCAGCATGAAAGGACTACCTGAAATCCTTTGTCGCATAATTGGGCCTATGCTGAACAAGTAGTTATGGCAGAGACCTTCGATGTAAGAGACATCATTTATCGTCAGATTTTCCAGAATGATATCCCCAAATCCTAGAATGGGGGCTGGACTGAGTCGTTACTCCAAATCTGACTTTTCCATTTGGTCGGTCTTTGTAGTTGCTCAACAGCTCTTGTATTCCCGTAATGTGTTGGGAGCAACCGAAGTCGAGGGTACCACAACATGATGGATCTACAAAAACAAGTTAGAGCTTTAGGTACCCACTTGTAAATGGGTCCTCTCATATTAGCAGATTAGAGTGGGTTCAGATATGGTTCTATAAGTTGTCGTTAGTTGGAGCTTTAACGACCCAAGCCATCTTCAAAGAAGTTGATTTGGGTTTGCTTTGTAGAAGACTGGCCTTTACAGCTTTCGTTTTTTCAGGCGGAGATTTTAGAACCCATTTGAGTTGAACCTTACAGGGAAGATTATTTCAGCGCGGGGACAAATGCTTTAGTAGGATTCAGCGTGGAAAATATTTTTCATGGATAGTCTCCTAAGGTGCTGGGGGATTCGATCTTAACGTTATACCTTAGGTGAGAACAAGCATGAGTAGCGTCATATGCTTTCTTTATGGCTGGATCTTCTTTCCGTAGGGTCATCCTAGAAGTATTTGTCTTAGAATGATTGGTTTTTATTGCTGAAGTAAGGCCTGTTTCGAAATTAGTGCTTCTAAAGTGGTGGGCTTTAAGGAGCAAGTAGAAGCAATTACTTTGAGAGAGGAAACAGCTCTTTTATTTACGAGTGTCTTTTATTTTACAGAAGGAGATATATTTTTAGAAACATTCAAATCTACGGACTCCTTCTCTATTCATATAGACTAGGACCACTCTCGCCTACGATTCTAGTGCCGGCCCTACGCTCCCTGTAGACATAAGCGAAGCAGGATTAGAGTTAGAATTTTTAGAGTATTAATTTTCTGATCTTTTGAAGGCGCTTTTTCTTTCTTAAACGCTTTTCAGAATGATATAATCATTTGAGGGAGATGCATGAGAAATGGCTTTTTGAGATAGGAGGAAGCTTTGAGATTTTCCATCTCTTCTAGGAATGTTTTCTTTTCAGCTTCAAAATTCTCTCTCTTTATCTAATACAGCTCGTAGTTCCTCTATCTGCTTCACGATAGGAGGTTTGTAGGGAGAATTTATAGAATGTACGTGTTCGCTTCCTCGATTTCATGTTGAGGCTCATGAGGTAGAACTAAATCACAGACAGGAATCAAAGGTATTTCCCTAGATTTTTGCAGTCATTTTATTCTTTATAGTCGAAGGGGATATTGGGCCCTATGTGTGGCCTTCTCTCTTAGATAACTCTAAGCCTCTAGATCGTCTACTTAGTAAGTTCATAGAGTGTTTACGACTAAACCCATGTATTTTATATCGTAAGCTTCTTTCTTCTTTAAAACACAAGGCTTAGTGAAACCTAAGCATTCAATGGGATTATAGAATTCATATAGCCTGGCTGATTTAGGAAAATGGTTTGTTCAGTTTGTCCCCTTCGCGTAAGAAGATTGTCTAATTTCTTTATTTTTGCGTATAGCTTCTTACGTCGGTCTCCTAAGAGAGCAAAATTAGTTCCGCCATTATTTTGGCAGCTTTACAAGCATCTAGATCCTTCACAAGTTCACAAACCTTAGTATTAGATTTATCTAATTCGGCTTCTAGGTTTGTGATCTTAGAAGTCGCTTCTGTTAACCTACAATAGAGATTAGCTTTCTCATTGAGATTTCTAGTCAAGCAATTACAATTATTTTCTAGCATGTCTTCTAAATCCTTAACTTTTGAATCATGTGTCTCTATTGGAGGATTCTTAATTTGAAGGTTCTTAGTTTCACTAAGTTTTAAGCTCTCAGTTAGCTCTTCTATTTTATCATTAGAGCTTCTAAGTTCTGATTCGAGACTAGTAATTTTCTGCTGAGACTAGCTAGTTCTTCTCTACTTCCCTTACGCTTTTCTGCTCACGTTTCATGTTAGTGTATGCTAGTTGATACGATTCTAACATGGTCAATAATGTGGAAGGAGAAACTACCTCTTGTGAAGATTCGAACGCTTGGTCTTCGTCCGTCAAGTTAGGGATTCGGCGTCAGAATGTTCATCTAGGTGGGCCATTAGGGCTAGATCTCTTCCTCTGAGCTAGACGTGTCCTCGAGTTAGTGGTCTTGTTCTGCCATTAGAGCTACTCCAGCTTCCTTTGTTTGTGAGTTGAAGCTTCTTGGAGTAGTAGTTAGCGTCTCTCTTCTTCGGGAGAGTACATTCTCTGGCATAGTGACCAAGTTTCCCGCAGTTAAAGCACTTGGTGTTTTTTGATGGTCTTGACTTCGGAGGTCTCAGGCGAACGTTCTTTGTTCTTCGTGCTTGAGGTCCTAAGTTGATTGGTTGATGATGAGGACTTCTTTTGAAGTATTTTTTTGTCATCATTTTCCACATTAATGCCAACTGCTTTCCCAGCACTTTCATGTTAGGCTCCATGTATTAATCTGGACTCTGAGGGGGTAGGAGGCTTGATGATCTTTTCTTTTCGCGGTTTTGAGCTCCTCTTGTTCGAGACTAGGGCAACTGAGTCGTCGATAGGTTTGCCCTTCTGCTCCTTCTGAATCTCGCTTATATCTTCCTCGTGCTGGGCGAGATTGTCGAACATGGCATGGATATCCACTAAGGTCTTTATTCTGTCGCATATGAGTGGATATCTTTTTCCATTCTGAGGGCAGAGAGGAAAGAAATCTGATGTTGGTTTTCATGTTTGTCTAGTGATTTCGATTTTTCTCATCTCATTCAAGAGTGTGAGATATCTCTGGTAGAGATCATGTAAGCACTCCTCCGGTTTAGCTCTAAACGAATCGTAGGCTGTGAGAATATTAGCCTTTTTGGCCTTGATACCGACTTCTGTTCGTTGCATCATCTTATGCAGCTCATCCCACATTCCCTTAGTGGTTGGAATACTATCGATATGTCGATAGATATCATTTGGGATTCCATGCATAAGAGTGTTCTTGGCTATTAGGTCAGCTTTAGCTCTCACTCTTTCCTCCGCAGCAATTCCTAGGCTCTTTTCAGTCGCCTAGAGGCAGGAATTGGAGGTTTGCAGTGTTGTCACCGGATACATTCACCCAGAACTGAGCTGGCCCTTGCTCAAGTGGATGAGTGAAGGTCTTCTGCTTGTTCCTTTAGCTCTATAAAGTTCAGAAATCGGCTTCTCCCAAACTGCTTATTCCTTTAGCATTATTCCTTTGCTTGTTCCTTTAGCTCATAGTCAATTCTCATCGAGATTTTAATGCTTGAGAATGTTTCTAAAGACGTACTTGACAGCAACGACTTCAGTAACTAATCAGTATTCTGATCGAGCAAAAATTCTCGCACAGAGATTTTCGATCGAGAAATTAATTTCGATCGAATACTTCAGCGAGAAAAATTGAAACTCACAGTTTAAACAAAGAATACGATATAACACAGCAAATACTGGAAATTAATCGATGAAACTGCAGGTATATGCTCGAAGTAAGCTACTGAGTACTCACAAACAGAAGATTAAACATGTTTTCAAGCAAATAATGTTCAATTCGATAAAAATCAGAACATGTTCATACTGTTTTTCGCGCGAATAGTGAAATCACATAATCGAGAATTCAGCTTACATCATGATTCTGATATGCTACCGATCTAACCTGATTGATTTATAATACTTCGACTAGCACAGAAACATCAAATTCAGATCAATTAAGCACGGAATTAGGCAAAACAGATAGAAAATCATTTTTTTCGAGCCAAACTGTTCTTCAATGGAACAGTAACAGAATACGAATTCGATCCGATTCTAACAACTCAGCTTCAAAAATCATAGAATCTGCTCTGATACCAATTGTTAGGTCCTGAATTATCAACTCTAAGATCCAAGACTCCAATCCTTAGTTAATCGATCAGAACTGTTTTGAAATCAAAGTTCGATCGAGAAACTCTTTTCAAACCTCGAGAGAGAATTCGCTTAGTGAGATGAAGATTTCTGACTTTCTCTCTCTAGATATTGGATTGGCAGCCCTTCGGATCAAATTCTAAAATCTTCTCTATTAAGCACAAGGTTTACACTAGTATTTATACCAAGGAATATCACCCATGTATACCTGGTATAATCGTCAACAATGACAAAGGTATATTTTTACCTCGCAGAGGCATCATCTGAACAGGACCAAAAAAGGTCGAGATGTAGCAGTTCCAGAGGTCTGGATGTGGATATCACATTCTTTTCTTTGAACGATGTTTTGGTCTGCTTACCATTTGACGCCTTGCATGTTTGTCCTGACGAACACTATATCAGGAACACCACGTACCAGTGCACGCTTGTAATATGAGACAATAATTCCATGTTAGAATGTCCTAAGCGTCTGTGCCATAACCAGGTGTTATCCTGTGGGGCTGCCTAAGCACCTGACATTCTGGTCAGTGACATCATCAAGAGTAATACAATAGACATTTCTATCCCTAGATGCAATAAATAACACCTTATTATCATTTCTAACTACACAGTTATCATTTTCAGTAACCGTATGACCGTTATCACATAATTGACTAATGCTAGTAAGATTATCTTCTAAATTCTTAACATAACCATACGTCATTATAGTAGTATGTAAAGTGTTACCGACAGTACCAACTCCAATAATCTTAAGCTTTTGTGTTGTCGGCGTAAGAGACATGTCCTCCGTCATACGCTTTCACCGACACAAACTTACTAATATCACTTGTCATATGGTGGGAACACCCACTGTCGAGGTACCACTTGTTTTCTTACTGGATTTTCTTCTTTGTACCTCCATGAATCAGTTCTTTTCTAATGTGGCCAACTTTGGTTGGGTCCTAAGTGGTTAGCAGCAAAATAACTCATGTTAACACGTGATATATCATGTGTCACAGACTGTGATCCCTCAAACACAGATTGGCCAGTGTTAGAAGACTTCAGGAACTGTCTTTGGCCTATAGACATATCTAGATTTATCAGCTCTCTTCATAAAACAATGGTTAGCATAATGACCGTGACCGGGCCGCATGAAAAAAATTTAGGTTTCCTAACATTTTGTAGAGGTGCAGCATGTTCATGTGTCGTGGAATATCATATCCCTGATTTCCCAACATTTTTAGGAATACTAAGTAACATATCAAGATTTTGTTTTCCTTCAAGAAGTCTATCACAGCACTGATTTTTGATCTAGGGATTCCTTAAGAACAGACATGTCTCTAGATATATCGTATTTTGCTTCCTAAGCTCTTCACAATTACACAAACTTTTTCTTCCTAAGGGTTTCTAGCTCGGCTCTCAAGTGTCATTTTCTAGAGCTGTTTGGTGCTTCTCTCTAGCTACGTCATCTTGTTGTCTAACCAGAACTTTTACTTATGAGTTGAGCGACTTAATCCTCCTTTTGGCATTTTGAAATATTTTAAACATCTCTACCTTTTCATCTACTTCAGGGACTAAGAAAACGTTATAATGATATTCATCTTACCTAGCATATATTCATTTAGAAACAGTATTTCTTAATAGTGGATGAAGAAGATACAATGATCATCATCATCGGCCATGTAGGCGAGATCTTCCTCCTCTTTTCGGCCTCTTCCCAGCTAGTGACCATGGCTTTCTGCTTCTTTATCTTTTTGTCACCATTTTCCATCGGGCAGTTTGAGGCGAAGTGGCCTAGCTTGTTGCACTTGAAGCATTTCTGCACATTGTTCCGGATGACGATATTCTCTTGTTCCTAGGTTAGAACTGGAGTTTCCCTTGAACTATCTGTTCCAGTATGTCTTCCTCAGTTTGTTCTTCTCCCTCAGAATCATTCTCTTGTCAGTGTTGAAGCCAATATTGGTTGATTTCGGACTGGTGGTTTCTCTTTGATGGAGATCTGAGTCATCTCGTAGGTGGTCAGAGATCCGATCAGTTCTGAGACAGAAAAGTTCGTCTAAGTCCTTCGCTTCGTAGATGGCAGTTACTTTGGGATTCCATTCTCTTGGAAGAGATCTCAGGATTTTCGCACTTTATCTTCGTCCAGTATTTTCTTTCCCAACGAAAACATTTGATTGATGATGTTCATGAATCTGCGTACATGTGGCTTATAGTCTCGTTGTCCTCCACTTTGAACAGCTCGTATTGGTGAGTTAAGAGAGCTATTTTTCTTGTACAACTTGAGTGGTTCCCTCATGTGTGTCTTGAAGCATGTCTCACGTATCTTTGGCAGATTCGCATGAGCTCGCGCGATTGTATTCTTCTCGTGTAAGCGTGCAGGCAATCATGTTCTTTGCTTTGGCAATCATCTCTCTCTCTTCCTCTCTCTCTCTTCTCCTCTCTTCTCTCCCTCTTCTCCTCTCTCTCTCCCTCTCTCTCCCCCCTCTCTCCCTCTCTCTCTCTCCCTCTCCCTCTCCCTCTCTCCCTCTCTCTCTCCCTCTCTCCCCTTTCTCTCTCCCCCTCTCTCTCTCCCCCTTCTCTCTCTCTCCCCCTCTTTCTCTCTCCCTTTCTCTATCTCCCTCTCCCTCTCCCTCTCTCTCCCTCTCTCTCCCTCTCCCTCTCTCCCTCTCTCTCCCTCTCTCTCCTCTCCCTCTCCCTCTCTCCCTCTCCCTCTCTCCCTCTCCCTCCCTCTCTCTCCCTCTCTCTCTCCCTCTCTCTCCTCTATCTCTCCCTCTCTCTCCCTCTCTACCCCTCTCTCTCTCTCTTTCTCTCTCTCTCTCTCTCTCTCTCTCTCTCTCTCTCTCTCTCTCTCTCTCTTTCTCTCTCTCTCTCTCTCTCTCTCTCTCGATCGATCGATCGATATTATGATAACAAATATATAAGTTTAGGTTGGTCGACTTGAGGCCATATATTTGTTTTGTAATGATTGATGCATTTTCCTATTAAAATTATGATATTAAGTGTCAAAACTCAGTACAAGATTTAACTATACTATTGGATTAACGATAAAAACTAAATCAGAAAAAACACTACAAGATTACATAAAGTCAAAGATAAAATCTACGGACTCCGAGAAAATCATACTATCGATGTATGTCTGTTTCTGTGTGATCATATATGTGGTTCTCTAAGCTTTATGTACAAATCATTTTTTGAAATTGCTTATCCCACATCGGGAAACTAACTTTACCTGACTAGATATATAAATCAAAGAGTTTCTGGCAATATGTCTCAAGTTGGTTTTAGAATTGAACCTCATATTAACACGGTATCATGCTTGTTGACTCACCGCTGCCAGGTATCATGCTTGTTTGACTCACCGCTGCCAATTTAATATGTTCATATGTTAGGCTTTGAATCGTGTGTTTATTTGTACCACTCGAGAAACTAATTTAACTCAATATATAAATCTTAATATATAAAATGAAAGAGGCGCATCTCATCCTCCAATTGGAGCTAGTACTATCATCAACGATGATCTTGTGTTGGGAGTATTAGATAAAGGATCTCGGTTTGTCCTCTCCTACGGAAAGAGATCCTGACTTTTCTTGTAGATATTCTTTGATTATTTCCTTCCTTGACTCGTTATTTCTCCCAAGGAATTTTTAACTCCACTCTTACTCTTCTGCCAACTTCACGTTATAGGCTAGGGCTTTTTTCTGTTCTAAGCTTATATGTACAACTGCCCCATGCTTATATGTACAAACTGCCCCAGTGGCAGTGATGCCCCAAATATTGCTATACTCTCATTAAGACCCAAAGGTATAAAACTCCATCCATAATAAAGTTATTTCTCGTAATTGACTAAAGGTACTCCTCGAAATACCTTGATAAGGTCGCTTATGAGATTGATTATTGGGAACAACACTACTTTTTTTTTATAATCTCAACAAAGATCCATTTCACTTATTATTACACAAGATTATTTTACAAGCAAGCTTACACAAGAATTCTCACCCTCGATAGTTTATCATCTCATAATCAGTAGCATAGGCTCCCCCCATATGATCAGAGCATGGAAAAAACCCTTATTATGCAGCATAACACTTCATAATTATTCCAAGGCATGATTCCTTAATAAGGACGCTCGCCAACGTAGTTGCCCGGGGATCGTAGTTACACATTACAAACCACCATCCGTTATCGCACCGAACCCTAGCGCACCCAATCCTTACTGAATTGCGCCAACCACTTGCGTGTAGTGACCGCAAACGCCGTTGCAAGAATTGGACGGATAGTTGTAGTTCGCCTTTTCTCCGACCCAAAGGTCGATCGCATTCAGGCCGTGAAGTCTGGCTGCCCGACGCGAGATTCTCTCCGTTAGGGCCCTCCCGAGTGGACCATAGCGCAGTCTCCCATCCTTTGGTTTGCGTAGCTCTGGGCAAACGACGCCACGTTATCGTCCCAACTCACGGCCCGACGCCAACTTGCGCTCTCGCGTCGTGTGGGCGTTTACGAAATCTTGAGGAGAGTTTTGGGCGTGGACGACGGCAAGGGCGAATAAGGGTGTGAGCGCTAGAAAGGTGATTGCTAGGGCCATGGTTTGTTTTGTTTGTTAAGACTTGATGATTATTAGGGTTTTGCAAGAACTAACTAACTATTTTAGGGCTTTATATAGGCGGAGTTGGAATGGCATTTTTCGGATGAAACATACCAATCCGCCACCACAACGCAATCATTTTCCACGTTGGAGTTTTACACACTTGGTGTTACGCCGGCTCATCTTTGATTGCTGTGATGTGTTTTAATTTGAGGTTTTATTGCGTCATCCATATTTATGTTGACCAGCGTAAACGATCAAAAATTAATGGTCTTCCTGTTTTAGTGTTATAATCATTAATATCAATTTAATTAGTAATTTCATACCGATATTATATTCCTTTTATAGTCTTTTTTTATTAAATAAGTTAATAGAATAACATTAAAATATGGATAGAATCAAATCGATAAAATCAAATGTAGATTTGACGAAATAAAATGTGAAAATAATCATCAATATCGAATCAAGTCAAATATGAAACTAAAAAATAATATATGGATAGAATGAATAACTTCCAAGAAATATTTTTTCATTTTTCAGAATAGACATCTTCACCAAATTAGAAGCGTTGTTCACCCAGTTCGGTTTTCAGGTTTGTAGCCAAACCTAAAAGTCCACGAAGAAATGTTTAAGAAGGCGAGTTCACAAAATTTTTAAAAGGTATTCATATAGGAAACATTTACGAAAACATAAACCGAATCATCTTCAACGAAAATCAAGATCAATAATTTTTTCGTGAATCAAGAATATAATTATCCTGGCTTGTTTTGGTCGCACTATTACGTAGGACAGAGAAGAAAAATTATGTCCACATGGTAAGATTTCTAGCACGTAGAGTTCCATTTGTTGGAGACTGATTGTATTAAGTATTTTTTATGTGTTTTTAATGCCTAAAACATCTTTTTTATGTTAATGTCTTTTTATTAAGTAAATCCGAACTTGAACTGCAAACGACCCATGTGCTCTTTTAACTAAGTGGCGCTTAGTTGGATGATAGGGAAAAAAAATAGGTGCAAATCATCAATCCGGTCCACACGTGTTAATTTCGACTTTGTCCTTAAATTACTCTTTTTATTAAACTTACCGGACTAAAAATGTTCAGCTTAATTAAAATGTCTAGAAATCACCACCAATGGGACTAAAAAACTAATTAAGCGTATATATTGACATATTATTATATGTCGAACGTACAAGCGGGATAAAAAAAATTGATTTGCTTTAAATGTACTCAACAAGTGAACGCATATATTGCGTAAGAGTTAGTTAGCTAAATACAAATGACCAAAATTTTTATAACCTCATTGTTGAGGACAAGTGAGCCTAAACTCCGATGATCAAGCTCGGACATGATCGGAAAGTTGCTCAGATGGTTATAGCTTGAGAAAAGATGAAGTAATGATGTACAAATATGCTAACTCTCGCAGATGAGCAGCAACCGTCTGATCTTGGCGCGATAATTGATCTAAGGGCCGAGATTCAAAGTTAAAGTTGCTGAACACTTTTATAGGTGAAGTAGCGCGAGGTACAACACTAAAAGCAGGTGGTACAAGCGCTCAATGTGTGGCTGGTTCCTGAAGCTTTATAAACACCCGATTTCATAGTTGAAGTAGCAGACTTTGCGCGATCGTAGCTTTTGATAGAGAGAAGTTTAGCGAGAGATGTAAACAAAAAGTCCGAGAGGAAGTATTAATCTTGTAATCTCTTCAATTGGTTCGGAATAAAAAGCTCTAGTTGGTCTAGGCCGAACCACGGTATATCATTCTTTGTTTATGGTTTCTTCACTGAACTTCGATCACATTAAAGATCTAAGTTCTTGATTCGATTCACACACACCCACGTTGGAAGAGTGAATTGTGAACCTAACGGCGCCGGAAAACCCAACACTCATGTCATGTAATCACGTAGAACCCAACACTTTTCACTTCTTTCCCTTATTTAGTTTTTATTTCAAACCACTACGATTTTACACAACCGTTATTTATGGTTGCCCAAATCTCTTCCGAGCGACTTCACTAGTTGAAAATGATAAATAGGCAACGGCACCTTCGGTCGCCTATAGTAGACGCGGTGGCACTTTCTTAATTTTTTCAATTTTTGTTCGTCATATACGACGGTTTATAGGACAAAACCGCCGCCGATAATTGTCGAAAGCCTCGGCGATGGTTGCTTCTCTAACGAACGTTGCCTATATACTTTTTTATTTTATTTATTTTTTCAAAATTGAACTTGGGCGACGGTTTCTACGTTCAAACGAAAAACCGTCGACGAAACCCTATTAAGTAAAGTATGAGTGATGGTTCCTGACTAAGAAACGTCGCCCAAACCCTATTAAAAAAACTAAAATTAGCAAGAGTGACGGTTTCTAGCTAACAATCGTCGCCCATACCTTTTTAAAAAATAAAATAAGCATGGGTGACGCTTCCTGGCCAACAACCGTCGCCCAAGGTATTTAAATATTTATTTCTTGTTTTAAGTCTCATTTTGGGCGACGGGTTACGTGATATTTGGTTAAGAACCGTCGCCCATACCCCTTATTTAAACCCGTCCTCTTCCCCAAAAATTTTCATAACCGCGCGAGACGAGGACGAGCTCCTCCCTCTTGGTGATTTTTCCGACGAGGACGAGCAATATTCCGACAATTTCGAGCTTGGAGAACACCGTAAGACCTCCACTAATCATTTCCCCTCTACGTATTTCACGATTTATGGCTCTTAATGTTCGAAATTGAAGCTTTTCGAAATGTTTGTTTGGACGTGTTGGGTTATCTGATCTTAATTTATGCGATCATAGCTTAGTATTGTGTTATATTAGATTTGGGGTTGATATTGAGCAATAATCTTTGTGAAAAATTAGGTTTTTCAAAATAATTTTGTACAATTTGAGATTTTGGCCGAATTTGGGCGATTTCCCTGCGACCTCGCAACTCTTGACGATTTTTTTCCCGCGACTACGATTTTTTCCGACGATTCCGAGCTATGAGAACATGGTAAAACCACTCCTAACAATTTTTCCTCATTGTATTTCGCAATTAATGACTTGAAATCTTCGAAAATTGAAGCTTTTCGAAAATCTCTCTTTCGAAATTAATAGCCGATGCGATTTAATAGCTTAGTCCCTTGTATTCCGTGCTTAAATTATGCGGTATCTAGTCCCTTGTTATATTCGATTTGATGTTGATATTAGCTTAATTTTTGTGAAAATTATGTTTTGGGTCAACTTTGATGAATTTAGAGAATTTGGGCTATCTGTGGCCGATTTGTGGGCGAATTGCGGAAGATTTCGTGCTTGGACATCTTGACAATTTTCTCCGGATAATACGTAAGTTTCAAAATTCGTATTTGATTTATATGCCTTTGTCTATGTGAATTTACTCGCGGTTTTTAAGCTTAGATACTCATTCAGTATTTTCTCAGGAAACGTTGAATGGCAACTACGTCATGCGATACATGTACGATATTCTTTCCAGATGTGTCGGAGAGGATAGGTGCAACTTGCCAACGGTATTGAACCTTTAAAACATCGTCTTCCTTAAATTTCAATTTTAATATAGGTTTAATATGTTTTAATATTATCCTCTTGTTTAATGTTATAGATGCTAGAAGGCATCTCTTACGGCGACGTATCGTTCAAAATAACTCGGGAGTTGTAGGCGGAGCATTTTACGGGGTCTTTTCTATGTAGGTACTCTATTTGACTAGTGTGCTAATATTTCTGTGTATATGTTATGAGATATTTGTTTGATGATGTAATTATGATCTTTATTGAGTATTATTAGTTATTGTTTGAGGATCGATTGTTGGGGATTGATCTTTGTATTTGTTTGGGTTGGTTTGGATTGATTGTTGGGGCATAGAAATTTGATAAAAAAAAAATAAAAAGAATATGCATGGGTGACGGTTCCTGGCTCAGAATCGTCGCCCATATCCTGCACATGGGCCACGGGGCTCTTGGCGCCAAGGCTAAACTTTTTAAAAAAAATAAAAATTAATAGGGTATAGGCGACGGTTCGTAGTCAGAAACCGTCACCCATGCTTATTTTATTTTTTTAAAGGGTTCGGGTGCCGGTTCTTAGCCAGGAACCGTCACCCATGCTTATTTTTTTATTTTTGATTTTTCTATAATCAATCAAAAAACAACCTAAACAAATCAAGATGAAGATAAAAATATTTAAAAGCATTGAGCGACGGCTTCGCTCAAGAACCGTCACCAAACTTAACATTTTAAAAAAATAAATATTTAAAAACCTTGGATGATGGTTTTGAGGCAACAACGCAGAAACCGTCGCCCAAGTTCATATATAAAAAAACAAAATAAAAAAGTGTTTACGCGACAGAAAACATCGCCGGAGGCTTCCGACAATTATAGGCGACGGTTTTGGACTAGAAACCGTCGCCTAATGCGAACAAAAATTGAAAAAAATATATGGAAGTGCCACCGCGTCTACTGTAGGGGACTGTCGTCGCCTCAAGTGCCGTCGCCAATTTATCATTTTTTACTAGGGTCACCTTTTCTGCGTTGATGATATGCCAATTCTGACCCATGCTAAACATAGGGTTGTGAGTGCGGCTAAGGCTTCAACAAACTTAACTTTTTGAATCCTTGGAGAAAAACTTGTTTACACCTCTTACACACTCTCGTTTTCATCTCTAGCGATGATGCCAAAGGGATCCCCATGTCACTATCGAGCCGGAGCTCGAGATTTTCTTAATGAGCTCGAGCTCGAGCTCAATCATAGTTGTTCAAAAGCTCATGAACAGGCTCGTGAGCTTTCTATTTATTTACTTTTTTTTATTTTTTATATTTTCAAAATTAGAATATATTTAATTAGGGAGAAAACAAAAAAATGGTCGCCGATGTTTATCTCATGAACCAACTTAGTCCCCAATTTTTTGCAAGTACCAATTTAGTCCGCGATGCTATCGATTTTGCAAATTGGTCCTGCGTTAGATGACTGTTAAGTTGGATGGAAAATTGATACGCGATTGACTTGACTTAAAAATAAATTGACATTTAAATTCCAAAAACAAATAAAAAAAAATCAAAATACTAAAAACTTAAAATAAAATAAAATAAATAGAAAATAAAAAATTAAGACAATAATTTACAACCAAATAAAAAAATAAAGAGAGAATATATTAAAAACTAAATTAAATTACAAAAAAAATTATATAGAAAGTAAAAAATAGGTATAGATAGAGGAGATTAAAAACAAAAAATTACAAATAAAAATTTAAAATATATTAATTTACTATAAACTAAAAACAAAGAAGAAAAACGGAAGTTAAAAAAACGTCCCTAAAAGTTTACAACAGACTCGTCCTTGTTCTTGAATTTATTTAAACAAAAATACGGAGACTATGTCCTCGTTAACTTGATAGAGACTAGGTTGGAGTTTTTCGTAAACTTCTAGTGGCATATTTATCGTTATTTTTGTATTTCACATGTTTTTTTAGTTTTTAATAGAAGAATTATATTTTTTTTTATTTTTTTTTTGGTTTTGTTTTTATTTTTTAACATTTTCTTTCTCCTATTTGTTTTTTTGTCTAAATTTTGTTTTATTTATTTTTATTTTTTCTCTTTTATTTTGTAAAATTTTATTATATTATTTAGTATTTTTCTTTTTTTAATCTCCTTTTTAGAATTTTTTCCTTTTGGAATGCTAATTTATTATTTTCTAAGTCTAGCTAATTACGATCATCTAACGGTAGGACCAATTTGGTTCAAAGTTGGCAATATCGGGGGCTAAATTGGTCCACGCAAAACTTCGGAGATTAAATTGGTCTTTATGCAAAACATCAAGGACCATTTTGTCGGTTTATTTATTTCATATTGAGGCGACTCTCCAGACGTCTTTATTTTTAGTGGATTTTCGGCTATTTGAATTTCTAATAACTTTATATATGTGTTAGTGTTGATATTTCAACGTTGACAATCATGTTGGCTCCACATGCCAGTCAACATCGTTTGCTGAGAATGAGTCCGCCTCGACTTTTATCTTTCATGCCCAAAACTCTATTAATTCGGTTCTTTGGCTATTTTTAGTGGTGTGCTGAACTTAGATAAAGCTTGGAAAGGATCAAAGACGTGTGGATTACTTATGGATAAGATGGAGCTAAAATTGGAAAGGAACATACTAAAAATAGGAGACTTCAAGCCCAAGTGAAGACTAAGTCGTTTCGAGCTATCCAAGTTAACTTCCAACGGCCATATTGAAGTTAGTGGACGCTGAGGACAGAGTGGACGTTGTGCAAGTCTTTGAGAAGTCGAAGTATTTATACGAGACTTCATTTTCCCGTCAAGAACACACACGAGTCATAACGAGCGAAGCGTACATCGAGTTTGGGCTAATTCACGAGAGTTCTTTTATTCTTTTAGCCTAAAGTTTTGCAAAGGTCTTAGGACTTCTAGTTTTAGTGGTCGTTAGATTCCATTCGTTTTCTAGGCTTGATCTTTACTATCGCTTGATAGTTGTTTTTGTAATCCATCGTAATAGTGAAATTTCGCCATGAGGCACGCAGCAAGTTTCTAACTTGCTGCACAAAATTTATATCTCGTGTTCTCTGCTTTTCATCACTAAGTTACAAGTTTCGTCCGCTGTGCATTCTGTGTGGAGTATAGTGTTGCTTCAACATTTACGTCACCAGTTTTCTACTTAGTATTTTTACATCCATTTCGGGACCCGCCCGGTGTCAAAGTGGTATCAGAGCCTAAGCTTGACGTTACTAAGCGCTGAAAATCCTCTACAGTGGATGTTACGAAGCTCAAACTACATCGGCAAACTCCCTGTGTTAGACGGCACCAACTATGCCTATTTGGAAGCTTCGTGTTCGGCAGTGTATCAAATCTATAGATGTGCGAGCATGGGAATTTGTACTCAACGGATATACCCCACCTCAAACTGCTCCTGATGCTGATGGAGAAGTCTTTGACAAGCCGGTCGAAGAATGGACGGTGGCCGAGCGAAACGCAACCGAGTTCAACAGCAAGGCACTCAACGCCATCTTCTAATCAGTTGACATCTTCATGTTCACGATCATTCAAAACTGCACGAGGGCGAAGAACGCGTGGGATCTGCTTAAGAGATATTGTGAAGACGACGCGAGTGTGAAGGAGACCAAATTGCGCCTTCTTCTCAACCAGTTCGAGAACATTAGGATGAAGGAGGATGAAGACATCACCACGTATTTCGGGAAGCTTTTGACAATCTCAAGCGAGTGCATCAGCTTAGGAGACCCGATCGCAAATAAGGTACTAAATTCTAAAGCCATTCGCACACTAACTGAGAAATTTAATGTGAAGGTAGCGGCGGTCGAGGAATCTCACAACCTGGCCAACATGGAGTTCAACACGCTGATGAATATCATGAAGAACTACGAGACCAATCTCGAAGTCCAAAAGAGGGCCGCTCGCGGTAAAAGTCTAGCCCTAGTCTATCAGCCCTCCAAGGGTCAACCAGTGGAGTAATATGATGATGAGGAGAATTCGGCCATGCTCGTGAAGAAATTCGCAAGGTTTCTCAATAAGAAGAATGCGGAGCTCAATGTTAGCCCAACATGCAAGAAAGGCCAGAAATTCAACATAGAACCATCCTCTGCCCCTCCGTTCCTTAAACGCAATCCTGAAGGAAAGAAGAAGATTGATTTGGATTCAGTGAGATGCCATGCATGCACGGGCTAGGGTCACTATGCCAACGAGTGTGCAAACACACTTCGCAAACGTGGGAAATCGCTTTGGGTGGATCTCTCGGACGATGAAGATTAAGAGCAGTCACCAAAACAGACCAAAATCGTCGACAGTTATTAGACCTGGGCTTTGGGCTGAATTGGGCCGGTTCCGGGCCTGTTCCACCGGTTCTGGTTCCGGTTCAACCGGTTCCGCCGTGGTACTGGTTCCGGTTCCGAGACCATTTTCCCGGTACTGGCCCAGAACCATACTACGAACCCCCGGGCCTGTATTGGGCCGGTTTCGGTTCCAAAAACGGAACCGTCCCATTTAATTTTTTATTTTTTATTTTTATTTTTTTTTATTTTGAAAAAATTCTTTAGAAAATATCCAAAACATTTATTCCAAAATAAACAAAAAAAAAAAGATAAGAAAATTACAACAAAAATAAAAAAATACCTAAAAGATACAAATAAAAACATAAAACAAAGAAAAAAATACCTAAATCTAAAACCTACAAAAAAGGAAAAAATATTCGAAATATAAAAGATTCCTTGTCTCTTGTTAAATTGAATGGCTTGTCTTATGCAGAGATATGGATATGGTCCCAAGCTCTTACGTGTGTGATATTTCCTTTGACAAATGTGGCACACTTCGATCTAAGTAGCCTTGACTTTTAACATGTCATGGAAACGTTCACGGCCTCATATGCATAGCTCACAGCTGTGACAACGTTGGTACCGAAGAGAAGAGTCTCTCTGTCCGTGTTCGCGGCTCGGCAGCTACCATTCACGGCTTGCTTTCTTCATAGGCTTAGAAAATGGTTTTCTGACCCATCCTTCGCGGCTTGGTTGGTTCATGTTCACGGCCCTGACGTAATCGTCAAGGAAATGATTCCCTACATCCTTCATGATCACGCCCGATTAAATAAAACGTAATCATATTCGAATTATTCGACAAAACCCTCACTTTCTTTGGGTAAACAAATTTATTTACCAAATTTGACTTCATCACGCTTGGGTATTTTCAACTCCAGCAAATTTATACCCATCCCTTGGTATCAAAACCACTATTTAATCATTCGTTCAGTCTCATTAAATAATGGTGGTTACGGTTCGGTTACGATTTTTCAAATCATTTGAACACCTCCAAATATGATTTATTGCGTATATAAATCCCCCACTTTAACCGTAATGGGTGTTAAACCGGCGAACCGTCGGCTAATTAACCGCTGGCTACATCGGCCGGTTACGGGGCGCGGTTTCCCCAAACCGCCAACCGCCAGTTTTTAACCGCTGGTTATAACCGTTAAATAAAAAAGTAAAAATAAAAAATTTACTATTTCAATTTACTATATTAATACGGAGTTACTATTCACCGCCCCCTTTTTCCTAGTGACCGCCCCCTAAAGGACTGTGAAAAGACGATTTTGCCCTTAGGACATTTAAATTAATTTAAAAAAAAAACTAACGTGTATACAAAATTCTGGTACGAAATACTGAAAATTACACACACAAATACATTAGAACGATCTTCGGCAATGGGTCGAAACGAAAAATATATTCGATTTAACATTTTAGGGTCAATCGATCAATATTTTCGTCCCTGCAGTGCAGGGGCCTTACGAATTATCGTAAATATCGTTCGTACGTAGATGAATTATCAAACACGGGTCGGAATCGTTGAAAAAGTCCCGATAGAACGAAATTTACGGCCGGTGCACGGCACGGCCGATCGGCATTTTGGCCGGCACAAGGCGTAGCCGAAAAACAAATTCGGCCGTTCCATGTGCCGGCTGAAAATTCAGATGTGCCGGCCGAAAATTCTGATTGGTCGGAACAGTCCGGCCGATCTGAATTTTAGGCCGGCACATGGCACGGCCGAATTTGTTTTTCGGCTACGCCTTGTGTCGGCCGAAAATGCCGATCGCCCGTGCCGTGCACCGGCCGGAAATTTCGTTCGATCGGGGCTCTTTTCAACGATTCTGACCCGTGTTTGATAATTCATCTACGTACGAACGATATTTAAGATAATTCGTTAGGCCCCTGCACTGCAGGGACGAAAATATCGATCGTCCCCAAAATGTTAAATCGAATTTTTTTCCGTTTCGTTCCACTGCCGAAGATCGTTCAATTTATTTGTATGTGTAATTTTCAGTATTTCGTATCATAATTTTGTATACATGTTAGTTTTTTTCTTTTAAATTAATTTAAATATCATAAGGGTAAAATCGTCTTTTTACAGTCTTTTAGGAGGTGGTGACTAGGAAAAAGGGGTGGTGAATAGTAATCCAGTATTAAATATAATCTATCTCTAAAAAAACCCTACTTTGAATCCCACCGCCGCCCCTCCCTCTCCTTCCACAAAACCGCCTCCTCCCTTTCTTCCCCACTCCCCCACCCTCCATTATTGGAGGTGGGGGAGCTTGTGTTTTCTTTTTTCTGTCTTTTCAACTTTTCTTTAAAAAAATTAAAAATTTGCTCGGCCGTTACTTGCCCGACATCACCGTCCGCCTACTTCAGGCTCCGCCCGCCCTGCATCCTCCACCTCGACGCACGGCTTCACGCTCCAACAGTTCCAGCGCCAGGCAACCAGCGAGAGGAAGCTATAAGATGAACAGTTCGAGAAAGACCAGCCGACCTTCCTCAAAGAATTAGAAGGCGTCGACGATTCCCTAAAGAGGGACGAAGACGACGGCAGCGACGACCTCTTCGGGCAGATCTACAAGGCAATTGCGCTGAAACGCCAGGATGAGACTTGAGTAGCGCCCTTTTCAGTTTTCGGCTGAGCAACTCTTTATTTGATTGCGTATGTTTGTTTGTTAGATATGGTAGTATTTTAGTTTGTTCGTAGTGTTCTCCCTGTTGGTCAGTTAGTTGTGTCCGTTATGGAGCTTCGAGTCCCTCTTTATGGGGGTTTTGTCACTGAGTCCCTCTTTATGGGGGTTGGTCACCTAAACATTCGAAGAATTTGGGTGGAAAATTGGCAAATATGATATCTAAGTAGATCTGAATTAATAGCCATATTATTCATGGAGTTTTAGTTCAGATAGTGCTGGTTTAGCGTATTGATTTTCTCAATCCTTATTTTCTATGTTTTGGTGTGTTTGAGTTATTTGTTGGTCTCGGGAGAATTTTCGTTCCATTTTGGTTCGATCTTCTCGCCGAGGTTTCTCTCCTTTATGGAGATTTTCTCCTCCTTTGGAGGCGTTTTCCCTTCTGATGTCGGTTGTAACCAGAGGGGCTCTGTTGGCTGTTTAGCCATTGTACTATTTTTGTGGAATGAAAAGCTAGTTATCGTTGGAAAAAAAAAATAGTAATCCAGTATTAATATTAATTGATTATTAGATATATCATGTAACTTTACAAATATTAATCCTAATTAATTAGAAAATTTTGAAACTATGTAATTTTATACTGTATAAAAATTTTGTAATATATTCATGATCCGTAACATTTACGGGAATCTACACATAAATACCCAATAGAAAACTAATCAGCCACTTAGGTACCTTGTCAGACATATTTTACAGCTAGGTACCTAGTTGAATAAAAATTTACACTTAGGTACCTAATCACCTAAGATTACCAAAAATACCCTTATTAAATGATTTAGAATTCATTTCAGCTTTCTCTGCAAAAATCGAGCTTCAGCTCGCCGTCGACGATTTCTTCTTGCCGACCAACTCCTTCTGCTCGTGCCGGCGTCGGACAAGGATCGAAGAGCCTCTTGAACGTTGAGTTCTCAATTTTGGGGGTTGATTTTGCCAGGTAAGCTTTTCTTTCGGTTTGGGTTTGGTTAATCGATTTTGGGAGTTTGTTCAAGGTTTATCCCAAATCCAGGAGCTCAATGCGATCCAAGAGCTCCATATAAGAGTGGAATGTTAGGATTTGATAGTTATTGAGGCTAATCCATCGAGAATTCGGTTTTCTTTTATATAACTTTTACGACGTACCATTTCCCATGAATATTACGTACCATTATATGTTGTTTTACCTTACCTACATTATGCGACACTGTCCGAGATTGGACATTTATGTTATTTAGTATCTTCGTGTATTTATATTACGTACCAAGTAACCTGTCTATACTGTACCAAAATGTCCAGTTATGCAGTACCAATCTAAACTATATACCGTACCATTTATACATGTTACCATACTATCCGAAAATATGGCGTCTGCAAATTCGTTTGGTGGCGGGACGTTATTTGCAATGTGTGTGTATAAAAGGGAGTCTTCCTTACTATTAATCATGAAGCAACGACGCTTATCGTTATATATGTATCCCTCCAAAGAAGGGGTCGGATATCGATTCCCGGCATGACTCAATAAAGTATCAAGTTCCGTAAACTTTGTACTCGACATTGAAAGAAAATGGGATGTTTTCAATATGTATCAGCTGTTTATTCGATACAAATTTTCAATATAGTGATGAAAGTGGAACGTGCCGATGAATGTGTACAAGTGGCCCGACGAACAGTTTGTTTTTATTTTATTGTTGTTACACTTTAAATTAAGGTTTTCATATTGACGATTGATAACATTACTTGTCGTAGGGAAGAGAACGGAGAATCCGTGTAGTTTGATTTTGAAAGAACACAGTAGATGCATGGAGTCATTGCATTCGGGGAGATGGACAAATCTTTAGGGATGCAGATGAATTTAGACGGAATTTGAAGAACTACTCAATTGCAATCCGGAGAACTTTGTATATGCAAAGAACGAGCGTAAGAAATCATTGCCGTTTGCAAGGATGAGACGTGCAAGTGGTGGATATATGCTTCGCGTTATAAATGCGACAATTTATTTGCGATTCGGAGATCCAATCTACAACACAGTTGTGGTGAAGATACTCTAAGAGTCGTGATCATCCGCGAGCGGACGCGCCGTGGGTAGGAACATAGTGAAAGAGAGGGTCCGAGACGAGCCATCGTATAGTCGCGTTGCCATGGTTAAGACATCCTAAGGGACTATGGAGTTGAAGTGGGGTACCATAAGGCGTATAGAGGCAAAGAAAGTGCCATTCGTAAACATATATGGGTTGGATAATGGTACGTTTGATCAGTTCAGGTGGTACTGTAATGCCGTTAGAGAAACCAATCCGGTAGCGTGGCGGAGTACGATGTATACCCTCACGACAACAAGTTTCGTCGGCTCTTTATCTGCTTCCACACGTGTCTCGTAGGTTTTGTTCGTGGATGTCGGCCGCTCATATTTGTTGATGGTACTCTCACATTAAGACCAAGTTTAAAGGAGTGCTCGTTATGGCTGTCGCAAAGGATGCAAACGAAGATTTGTTCACGATTGCCTTTGGCGTTGTAAGCGGTGAAAATGATGAAAACTGGGAGTGGTTCTTTGCTAAGTTGAGGAGCATGTTTCATCATTACCCGTCGACATTGAGGGAGCTGACGTTCTTCTCAGATCGGCATCCGAGTATTATTAAAGCTGTTTCTATATCATTTCCAGGAAGTGGTCATGCATATTGCTTGCGCCATTTGGTTGACAACTTCAAGACAGAGGTACTTTTTAGTAATGTGCTCACTACATTGGTGAATACGATGCAATAATTTGTTCTTAATTTTTACAGGTGATGAAACATTACCCGAAGCATAACAAGAAACATTGGTCATCCGTCTTCAAAAAAACGGCTTATGCAACTACTTCGGTTCAGTTTCATAATCACATCGCCAGCATCATCGAGTTTATGCCAATTCGCAGACTTGTTGAGAGATCAGATCCAACAAGTTGGGCAAATGCGTTATTCGACGGGAATAGGTGGGGAGTTATTAACAACAATCAAGCAGAGTGTTTGGAATTCTTGGGTAAGAGAAGCACGGGCGTTGCCTGTAAAAGGCATGGTTGATACCATTCGCGTGAAAATCATGACGATGATGCAGGAACGACGCGAGAGAGAATTGACCCTCAGTAGCGAGTTATGTCCAAAACAAGAAAAGAAACTTGTTCAGAATATCACTGCTGCTCGCACGTTGAAAGTGAGTAAATCTTCGAACGTGGCATTGAGGTTGTCGGTGAAGATGGCTCATTTGCGATGGACATCCAGCAGCGGACCTGCTCATGCAGAGAATGGGAAGTCTATAGAATCCCTTGTAAGCATGCAACAGCGTGTATTGCGACTATGAGACATTCTTTTTACGATTATTGTGATCCGTACTTCCGATGCTAGAAGTATAGAGATGCATATATGCAGATCATCAAACTATTCCGACTCACGAGATGAATGCTCAAACCGATGATGGGAATTTCATTCGTGACCCGGACATCCACGTTCTCCCCGGTCGCCGAAAGACACGGAGGATTCCATCTCAGGTAGATAGAAGATCCAACAAGTGTAAAAATATGTGGGAAATACGGACATAATCGCCGTACTTGTACAGAAGCCGTAACGACGTAGCGTCCGTATTTTCCATGTATTTTCTTATTGCTTTTGTCCCATAACCTTTTTCGGTGTCTTTTGTATGGTATGGCTCATTCTTTTTGTCTATATGATGTCAGTAGGTCATTGTTTGTTCAAATGTGTCAATAGGATATGGCTCATTGTTTTTGTCCAAATTTGGTACTGTAATAACTGCCAGTTTGGTATTGTAATCTATGCACATTTGGTACCGTATTATTTGTAAATCTGGTACTGTAATGAATGCCAGTTTCGTACAGTTAGTCTTTGGTAACGTAATTATGTAAATTTGTACTGTAATGACTGCTAGTTTGGTCCCCTAAGATATGCAAATTTAGCACCGTATATGTAAATTTGGTACTATGATGAATGCCAGTTTGGTACGGTAATATATGCCTGTTTGGTACTGTAACAAATGCCATTTTGGTACCCTACGACATGCAAGTTTGGTACCATGACCTATGCCAGTTTGCTACTGTATGCACATTTGGCACCATAATATAATGTAAATTTGGTACTGTGATGAATGCTAGTTTGGTACCCCACGATATGCAAGTTTGGTACGATAATATATGCCTCTTTCCGTACTGTAATAAATGCAATTTGGTACCCATACGATATGTTGTTTGGTACCGTAACCTATGCCATTTTGCTACTGTATGCCCATGTGGTGACCCTATTTTCTTGACGCTGTTAGTGTCAGACTCGGTACCTACAACACGTAAAAGATTGAGCTATTGCCCAGTAGGTGAATATGCAATACAGCGTGCACTCGTTCCTAATGCCAATTCTCACAACATGATATAATGTACGCTCGTTCCCACATTTTCTATCGTATCTCAATCAGGGCCCTAGGCTGGACTTGGCACCTCGCGCGCAATAAAAATAACATATATCATCTGGACGATAACGCCAGACTGCGGTGCCCACGCCTATTGTGCGCTGATCGATCACGTCAACGTCCTCCTATCAGGTCGCCCCTTCCGCTACACAACTCATCCGACGGTTTGCACATCAGGTCGCTCACGCCCGAGTAGACACAGCTCGCTCACGTCTGTCTCCCGTCAGGTGCCCCAGAGTCCAACATCAACTCCGCCACGAGTCTGACTGCCAGAATCGGCACACTCTACCCCCTCAATCGACACCTAAGCCTTAAGTGTCACCACTAATGTGGTCATTATCCCTCACAATGTCGTGCGATACATGCATATCCGTGATACACATGAAACCGTGATGTCACATAAAACATACATAAAATACGTAAATAATTAAATCACATAATCACAATGATAGCAGGTATGCATTTACGTGTCGTAGATGAATGATTCACCTACCTGTCCTCCCAATAAAGTCAGTCAAGGAATATGGTAACTTTCCTGAGTGTAAAACCTCTGAATTTTGAAAATATTTTCACATCAGTATATTTGCTAACCACATTAGTCTTCGAAATTTCAAAACCTTTAAAAATCGAAAACCTCGTAGAAGTCCCAAAATCCCTAATATTACAAAAACCCTACAACATCGAAAATCCTAGACCACGAAAACGCTAAGATGCCAAAATAAGTAAATTCCTAAAAACTATTTTGCCTTAATTGTTATTTTAAATTCTTTGTTCTTAAGCTATTGGAGGTTTCATGATCTGATGTATAGACATATGTACATATACACGTAATTCCCCTAGGATTAAGAGCCTTTAGACTAGTCGTACTTTTAATAATATGAGATGTCTACCGTGTTATTGTAGGTCTCTTTGTTGGGTTATGATTATATTGACATATATTGTGTATATGACTCAACAATTATCCTACTATATATATATATATATATATATCTGTATATGTCACGAAAAAATGGTGCAAAAGGGATGCCGAGATCATTATAACATTGTCGAAATCTTCCTAGTGTCGAGAACTTTTGTCGAATATTTCTAATTCGAGAACCTTTGTCGAATCTTTCTATTATACACATCTCGAAATCTATTTATCATAAGCTTATTAGATCTCGACATCTTCCTATGAGAATATAACGAAACCCTTATAATCATATCGAAACTTCAAGTACACATTATGAGCCGAGATCTTAATTATCTATTGTCGAGATCATTGTTGCAAACTCCAAATTCTTTCGAAAACTTAATACTTCAGACACTACCGAAACTTTGTTGGGGAGATTTTTAGAGACATCAAAAGCTTTGTTGGTTGCTGTACTACTTATGAGAGAAGACCCTACTTACAACTTATACCGAAAGCTTAATTTATATGGATTCCAAACTTTCACAATACTCAAACTAACTTTCATATACAGGAGTTTTACCAAACTGCCATATTATTCCAAAATTTTATCTACCCTCATGATATACCATTTGAAAATCACAAAATTCATACTTCACATGATATAAATACTCAAGCATACGAATTTTAATTTTCCATAAGCTAGATTCTAAACTATATTTATAATCGAAAAACTTCCTATATATAACACCATGAATACATATACATATTGAAAGCACCTAAGCACGAAGAGTTATACATACCTTACTTAGAAAGCAAGGTTTTCTAATCGATAAAGCTGTTGGTGAGCTTTGCTACGTCTTCTTTCATCGAGCTGAGGGTTTTTCTCTTTACTTGGTGTTCATGATTTTATTATTTGATATATATGAGCCATCTCGAATTTTAAGGTTTGATTTGACGTTGGTTTTTCTTTAAATTTAAGCAAAGTAATATTATCTTTTTGTATACCTTTGGGCCTTTGGGCTTTTATTCGAAAACACCGATGTGGCCCATTCTTATTTATTCCACCCTTTTGGTTTCTTAATAACAATTATAACTCCGCTATATCACATAATTAATTATATAAAACCCGTTTCAAGTTTTTTACGGGTATTACATCTTCCCCTTAAAAGAATTTCGTCCCGAAATTACGCGACTGGATATTCAGGATAACGAACTCTCATATCATCCTCACGCTCCCAAGTGGCTTCTTCAATTGATTGATCCGCCACAAAACTTTAACTAACGGAATAGTTCTATTCCGAAGATGTTTCATTTCGTACATCTGGCTTCTCTTCGTAACTCAAAGTCGGGCTTGAGCTTCGATAAAGAAATCACATGGCTTGGGTTCGCGACGTATTTTCCTAATGTTGATACGTGAAATACGTCGTGAACTTGCGATAGTAAAGCCGGCAACTCAAGTTTGGTACGCTACTTCGCTAACTCGTTTGATAATTCTGAACGGACCTATGTATCTAGGACTCAATTTGCCTTTCCGTCCAAATCGCTTCACTCCTTTCATCGGGAAAATCTTTAAAAATACTTGATCGTTCTCTGCAAACTCCAATGGCCGTCGTCGATGATCTGCATTACTCTTCTGTCGTCTCTGAGCCGTTCACATTCTTTCCCGAATTTCATTACAAGCTTCTGCGTCCTCACAGATCTATCTGGTCCCAATAATGCTCGTTCACCTATTTCATCACAGTGAATAGGAGATCGACACTTGCGCCCGTACAATTCCTCGTACGGCGCCATCCGATCATAGTGTGGAAGCTATGTTGTAAGAAAATTCGATCAGCGGCAAGTATTTACTCCAGTTTCCCTTAAAGTCTAGCACGCATGCTCGTAACATATCCTCAAGGGTTTGGATCGTTCGTTCAGACTGCCCGTCGGTCTGGGATGATATGCAGTAGTGAACGAGAGCTAGTCCCCATAGCTTTCTGTAAGCTTTGCCAAAAATTTGATAGGAATCTCGAATCTCGATCCGAGACAATAGAGGTTGGAATTCCATGGAGTCGGATTATTTCCTGAATATATAATTCAGCGTAGCGTTCCATGGAAAAAGTTCGAGCTGATTGGAAGGAAATGGCTGATTTCGTCAGGCGGTCTACCACCACCCAGATAGCGTCATGACCTTTCGTCGTCTTTGGTAAACCGACGACGAAATCCATAGTAATGTGGTCCCACTTCCATTCGGGTATCGGTAAGGGCTGTAGATTTCCAGCTGTCGCTGGTGTTCGGCTTTGATCAGCTGACAAGTCATACATCTATTTACGAACGTGGCTATATCCCTCTTCATTCCCGGCCACAATACGTGATTCACAAGTCTTGGTACATTTTGGTCGAGCCCGGATGTACGGAGTAGGTAGTTGTGTGCGCTTCTGTCATTATTGTTCGTCGTAACTCCTCGTCGCTAGGCACGTACAGTCGATTCATGTAAGTAAACTTCCGTCTTCTCGGATTGCAAAGTCTTTGAGGAGTGCATCTTTCATCTTCAAAAAAGTTCATCTGTTTCCTGAGCATTTTCTGATTCGCTCTATCAACGTAGGTTGAAGAATTAGTGTTTCTAGTTCGTTTCGACTTCACCTAAATCGACTATTTCCACTCCCATCATGTGCAGTTCTGTGTTCATCACCTTTCGACTCAGCGCGTCTGCGACTACATTCGCTTTCCCAGGCGATAATTGATAACACAGTTGTAGTCCTTGACAAGTTCCAACACCGTCGCTATCGCATATTAACTCCTTCTGAGTGAAGATTACTTCAAACTCTTGTGGTCGGTGAAAATCTCACACCTTTCTCCGTAGAGGTAATGCCTCCAAATTTTTAAGGCAAACACGACTGCTGCAAGTTCTAAGTCGTGGGTCGGATATAGTTCTTCTCGTATTCTTTCAGTTGTCGTGAAGCATAAGCGATCACCTTTCCATTCTGCATCAGCACGCATCCCAGTCCGTTCTTCGAGGCATCACTATAGCCGAGAATCCTCCAGTTCCCAGGGTATAGTCAGAACAGGGGCTGTAGTGAGTAGTTTCTTTAGTTCTTGAAAACTTTGTTCGCATGCTTCAGTCCATTTGAATGAATGTTTTTCCCCGTCAGAATGGTTAATGTAGAGGCATACTGGAGAAGTCCGCTATAAACTTTCGTAGTACCGCAAGTCCAAGAAAACTCTGGACCTCAGTAAGTAGTAGGTCGTGGCCAGTTACTCACAGCTTCGATCTTACTCCGGTCCACAGAGATTCCATTCCCAGAAAATCACGTGTCCCAAGAAAGCTACTTGCTCAAGCCAGAATTCACACTTTTTGAATTTAGTGTAGAGTTGTTTCTCTTGCAAGATTCCTAAGACGGTTCGCAGATGGCTTTCATGTCGTCTCTTGTCTTAGAATAGATCAGGATATCGTCGATAAAGACGATAACGACCGATCTAGGTAGTCTTTAAAGACCCGATTCATCAAGTCCATAAAAGCAGCTGGGGCATTTGTCAGTCCAAAGGCATGACCAGAAACTCGTAATAGTCGTACCTTATACTGAATGCGGTTTTTAGGCAACATCTACCCCTGATCTTCAACTGATGGTATCCCGAACGGAGGTCAATTTTCGAGAATACCGTCGCTCCTTGTAGCTGGTCGAATAAATCATCGATCCTTGGCAGGGGTATTTATTCTTAATTGTGATCTTATTTAATTCTCGGTAATCGATGCACATTCGCATCGACCCATCCTTCTTTTCGCGCAAAAAGGACGGGTGCGCCCCACGGTGAAAAACTCGGCTGGATAAACCCTTTAGATAGTAGGTCCTCTAGTCCTTCAACTCCTTTAACTCATTTGGCGCTAAACGGTAGGGGCTTTAGAAATTGGGCAGACCTCGGGATCAAGTCTATCGTGAACTGTATTTCTCGATCAGGGGGTAACCCCGAGAGATCATCGGGAAATACATCGGCATATTCAATTGACTATCGGCACGTCTTTTAGTTCTGGCTGAGGTAATTCTCCCCGCCTTCACCGCGTATATCAGAAAAGACTCCAAACCGGACCTCAAAAGTCGTTGAGCCTTTAGAGCTGATATCTTGGAATACTATTCTTATCTGCTTTACCCGAAAAAGTGAATGCTTCTTCTTTGGGCAGTTGGAATTTAACGACCTTCTTATTGCACCTATGATGGCTCCATATCTTGAAAGCCAATCCATCCCTAAGATGACATCGTAGTCGTTCATCGGGATTACAATCTGGTCGAACGCTCAAATTCCTACCCTCGATAATTACGACACACCCTCTCAATACTTGGTTGCTGCGTGTCGGATCACCATGTGGTAAAGTAACTATGTAGTTGCATTCAGATGAGGTAGGAGATATTCCCACCTTTGCCACGTATTTGGCCGACACAAATGAATGTGTGGCTCCAGAGTCTATCAATACATGTGGGCATGTTGTAGATAGTTAACGTACCCGTCACAACAGAAGGTTCGCCTTGGCCTCCTCATTGGTCAAAGTAAAAAACTCGCGCGGGAACTGGTGGAGGTCTATCGGCGGTTGAACCGGGTCCGTACAAGCTCTAGGAAAATGACCGTCCGTCTTTCCGCATCGGAAGCACTGCGGAATCTGTCTCACTCCGTAGCAGGCCCGAAAATGGTAACGCCCGCATTGTCGACACTGAGGCGCAACATTTTGAGGTGGATTGGGGATATTGATCGGTCCTGAATTGGTCTCGGGCGCCAGTTTTGTTAACCCTGACGATTCCATTGGGTATTAGGACCTTTGCCAATGAATTGGCATTTCTTATCTCCTGCACTTCCTTGTTGGGGCCTCTCTCCTCTTTTTGCTGCCTGGGCTTCCACTACCACCGACTCTGTTTGTTCCGCAATTAAGGCACGTTTCCGTCACTTGCATAAACTCTAATTGGCGTGCACCCGTAATACTTAAATCCCGATAGATTTCGGGTTTAAGTCCCTTGATGAACCTGGTCACTTCAACTAATTAGTCGCCACTAACTGTGGAGAAATAGAGATAATTCTTCAAATCGACGGATGTACTCCGTCACTGGCATGCTCCCTTGCTTCAAGCTCATGAATTCGTACGTCCTCTGTTCTTGATCGTGTGCCGTAAAGTATTGGTTGAAGAAAAGCTCCCTAAACCTTTCCCAAGTCATAGTCATTGGGCTCTCCAACACCTTTACGGTGTTCCACCCAATATCGCGCATTTTCTCGGAAAAAAGGGAAACGGCACAAAGGACTTTTTCGTTGTCAGACACTCGACTATAGATGAACATGTCCTCTATGGTCCTATCCAGTCTTCAGCAACTGCAGGATTGGTGGCTTCAGTAAATATTGGGGGGTTTAGCTTTCGAAATCGTTCCCCGATTAGTTCCACTCGATCAGGCTGCGGGGAATGTTTCCGACGAGCTCCGGTGATGGATCAAGTCGTTGATTTGATCCGACGGCAGCGGTCAATTGATGGATAGTAGAGCGGTCGTCATTCGGTCGGGATACAGACCCCGTTCCTACGACTATAGCTGCTTACAACGTCCCTTCGGCATTTTATCTATTTTCGACAATTATTCACATAGATCACATATCAAATAACACTATAACTCAAATGTTAAACTTACAGGCCAGGCTGGTTCTCCGGCTTTTAGCGGCAGTACATGGACAGTCTTCAAAATCTAAAACCTACGCTTTGATACCACATGTAACGACCTGTCCATACCGGTGTCATTGTAGCATCAGTCCCTACTGGGACCTGTGGGGTTGGGCCCACCACACTCCAACTGATAGTCTGGCCCCACTGAACCACCATTTAACCTTTTAGCGTGCTTCGTCCTCGTCACCGGCGCACCCTGGGCAAACTTTCCAGGGGGTCACCCATCCCAAGATTGCTTCAAGTCAAGCACGCTTAACTTTGAATTCTTTCGGATGGACTCCCGAAAAGGTACGTCGACATTGGTGATATGAGTAGTAGTATCATTTCTCTTATACGATTCTTAGCCTAACACGCCCATACGTTGCCAGTCTCAGGATCCCCCTCTCATTCGGGTGTCGGACCGGTTCATTCATGTACCCCTTCGCCTAGAAGCTGCCAGGAGCCGCTCCTTGTCCGTTGCACCTCTCTGCACCGGCGACCACTCCCCGCCCTTTTCGCCCCGGATGTCACCATGCCCACCAGCTTTCGCCTGGTTCATCCCCAAACCAGCACCGTACTGCGAGAGGTTGTGCTCTGATACCCACATCTGGCGACCCTACTTTTATGATTAGAATTAGTGGCGGATTTCCGCAACGTAAGACGCGAAAGCCCGCCTATTTAAAAAAAAATTTCTAAAATTATAATACAAACAAAATATTATTTTACATAATAGTATCTGTACAATGGACCGAAGCCCCAAAAATGTCAAAAGTCAAAAGCCTATCGCCGCTCCGCAGGTCTTCCTCCATGTACCACCCCGCCCTAAAAAATTCCGTGGAGCATCGGCACCAGCCGCCTCAGTCTTGACGCGTGTCACGTCAAACTCGGTACCTACAACACGTAAAGACTGAGCTATTGCCCAGTAGGTGAATATGCAATGCAGCGTGCACTCGTTCCCAATCCCAATTCTCACAACATGATATAATGTACGCTCGTTTCCCACTTTCTATCGTGTCTCAATATCAGGCCCTAGGCTGGACTCCGCACCTCGTGCACAATAAAATAACATATATCATCTGGACGATAACGCCAGACTAGCGGTGCCCACGCCGATAGTGCGCTGATCGATCACGTCAACGTCTCCTATCAGGTCGCCCCTTCCGCTACACAACCATCCGACGGTTTTGCAACTCGGGTCGCTCACGCCCAGTAGACAGATCGCTCACGTCTGTCTCCCGTCAGGTGCCCCGCGAGTCCAACCTCAACTCCACTACGGTCTGACTGCCAAAATCGGCACACTCTACCCCGCTCAATCGACACCTTACGCCTTAAGGTGTCACCACTATAATATGGTCATTATCCTCACAATGTCGTGCGATGCCATACATATCCACGATACACATGAAAACGTGATGTCACATAAAAGATACGTAAAACACGTAAATATTAAATAACATAATTACATGATAGCAGGTATGCATTTACGGTGTCGTAGATGAATGTTTCACCTACCTGTCCTCACCTAACTTTCCCGAGTGTCAAACCTCTGAATTTGAAAATATTTTCACATCAGTATATTTGCTAAGTCACATTAGTCTTCGAAATTTCCAAACCTTAAAAATCGAAACTCTTAGAAGTCCCAAAAACCCTAATATTACAAAAACCCTACAACATCGAAAATCCTAGACCTCGAAAACCCTAATATGCCAAAATAAGTAAATTCCTAAAACTATTTTGCCTTAATTTGTTATTTTAATTCTTTGTTCTTAAGCTATTGGAGGTTTCATGATCTGATGTATAGATATATGTACATATAACACGTAATTCCCTTAGGATTAAGAGCCTTTATACTAGTCATACTTTTAATAATATGAGATGTCTACACGTGTTATTGTAGGTCTCTTTTGTTTAGGGTTATGATTATATTGACATATATTGTGTATATGACTCAACAATTATCCTACTATATACCTATATATATATATATCTGTATATGTTACAAAACAGGGTGCAAAAGGGATGCCGAGATCTTTATAACATTGTCGAAATCTTCCTAATGTCGAGAACTTTTGTCGAAATCTTACTAATTCGAGAACTTCCGTCGAAATCATTCAATTATACACATCTCGAAATCTATTTATCATAAGGTTATAGATCTCGACATCTTCCTATGAGAAAATACGAAAACCCTTATAATCATATCGAAACTTCAAGTACACACTATGAGCCGAGATCTTAATTCCAATTGTCGAGATCATTGTTTGCAAACTCCAAATTCTTCGCGAAACTTAATACTTCAGACACTACCGAAACTTTATAGGGGAGATTTATAGAGACATCAAAAGCTTTGTTGGTTGCTGTACTAATTATGAGAAGACCCTAATTACAACTTATACCGAAAGCTTAATTTATATAGGATTCCAAAACTTTCACAATACTCAAACAACTAACTTTCATATACAGGAGTTTTACCAAACTGCCATGTTATTCAAAATTTTATCTACCCTCATGAATATACCATTTGAAAATAACAAAATTCATACTTCACATGATATAAAACACTCAAGCATACGAATTTTAATTTTTCCAAAAGCTAGATTCTAAACTATATTTATAATCGAAAACTTCCTACATATAACACATGAATACATATACATATTGAAAGCACCAAGCACCTAGCACGAAGAGTTATACATACCTTACTTGGAAAGCAAGGTTTTCTAATCGATAAAGCTGTTGGTGAGCTTTGCTACATCTTCTTTCATCGAGCTGAGGGTTTTTCTTTCTTTACTTGGTGTTCATGATTTATTATTTGATATATATGAGCATCTTGAATTTTAAGGTTTGATTTGACGTTGGTTTTTCTTTAAATCTAAGCAAGGTAATATTATCTTTTTGTATACCTTTGGGCTTTGGGCTTTTATTCGAAAACCCCGATGTGGCCCATTCTTATTTATTCCACCCTTTGGTTTCTTAATAACAATTATAACTCACGCAATATCACATAATTAATTATATAAAACCCCATATCAAGTTTTTTACGAGTATTACACAGCACATTTGGCCTCATAATATATGTAAATTTGGTATTGTGATGAATGCCAGTTTGGTACCGTACAATATGCAAGTTTGGTAGGGTAATATATGCCTCTTGGGTACTGTAATAAATGCCAGTTTGGTACCATACGATATGTTGTTTGGTACCGTAACCTATGCCAGTTTGCTACTGTATGCACATTTGGCACTGTAATATATGTAAATTTGGTACTGTGATGAATGCCAGTTTGGTACCCTATGATATGCAAGTTTGGTACGGTAATATATGCCTCTTTGTACTGTAAGTGTACTACATAGGGTATTGTATCGTTTCAGAAGTAGGTACCGTATAAATTAAAGTAACGCAGGTATTTAAGACTTGGCTATATTCCGTCACAAACGAAGCATTTCAGCAAATGTTCATGTGGATAAAGGATTAGACAATTTCTGACTTTTTCAGTAATGATTGGACACTTTTCTGACGTTTTTCAGTCATGAGTTGAGAGATTCTGACATTTTCTATGTCATAAGTGGACAGATTCTGACATACGAGGTAAAATAATAAAAGACAGCTCATCTGACATGCCGTGGCTTTCATAAAATGTTTCATGTCATATGTAATTTGGGTACTGCAACGTGGCTGAGTTGTTACCCTTTAAACAAAACGACAGGTACCCCTACAAAGATATTTAAGGTACGACGTCCCTTATATATATGATACGTCATACTAGGGTTAGTATTTTTCGAGGTCGATCGATTTATTTTTTCATCTCGAACCACCGTAGACCAATAATATATATATTAAATACGTTTTCGATCAAATTCGTGCATTAAGCCCCGCACGGATGAATTAAATCTTAAAATACCAAGATTCATTATAGTATAAGGATACAAGCAAGAACATCTACAACATAATTTGAATAATTTGGTGAGTGCTACATCTGCTAATTCGGTGCATTAGGCTTTCATATTTTTTTCATTTCGTTATTGTTCGGTATTGTCAAAATCACGCAGGACAACGTGACTCGATTAGGAATGTATTCATTTTTTCGATCGTATAACAAATGGTACGATATATTTTCATATATGGGTACTGTATATGTATAATTCTGGATACGGTAAACCTGCAGGTTATGCTACTATATATGTAAATGATAAGGTACCTTCTGTAAAACACAAGGTACCTTAGTGCAACAGATAAGGTACTTCATGTGCGATATATAAGGTACGGTATATATTTACGTAATTGTACGTTAACCTCCATATTATGGTACTCTATATTTAAGCGATATGGTACGGTAAAATGAAAGACAAGGTACTTTATGTCTTTTGTTTGTGGTACGCCATATATTTACGTAATGGTAGGCTTAACCTGATATTCTGGTACTCTATAAGTATCGGATAAGATAACGGTCATACAATAACATACTAACCTGCATAAATTACGGACAGTCATAGAACAACACAACACAGTACACACTTGGCAATACCGTCCATGCACAAAAGAAAAACCAACATAAGCAACCAAAAGGTCTACAAACAGTCTCATCCCTAACTCAAAATAAGTTAACCAAACTAAACAACAGTCTCCAAAGAGTCTAACAGCATATCCAAGAAACTTAGTGAAAAATATCTAACATACAACTACCCTCGTCACGTAAATGCGAGCAGCCATAGAAGCACGATAGACATCCATGCTGACTTCTTTGCCATACTTCTCGAGCTCTGGGGTGTCGACAATGTACTCCTCTATGGTCAGACATGCATACACCCCGCAGTCTACGTCGCCAAATTGGGGCCTATTGAACTCCGGATCCACGGTCTTCTTACATGTACTTCGATGACCAATACTTCGTCAGAAAATCAGCCTGCACAAATTAAAACGACATTAACGCGTACCCGAACATAGTCGACGAAATATGCCCAATGTTAAGACTTACGAAGGCCCTAGCGCGCCCAGGTCATCTTATGCGAGCCATCGGATCCCGAACGTAGAACTTTCGCTCGTTCACCTTGTAGACGAGCACTCCCCAGTGGTTACCTGTATTCACAGGCGTCAACACGTATGATAATTTAGTCAATGCATGGCCATCAAGCCGCTCTAGCCATGCCCGACTACTCCCCGCCATCTCCTCGACGAACCTCTCTAGCTGATCAGCTTCACCTTTCTCTTTCTCGACACCTTCTGTATCTTTGTCCAGTAGTCGACCTGCATGAAACTTGGGAATACAAATACGCTTGGTCTCCCGGAGATCCCCGTGGACTGCCGGTCAAACAATCGACGAAAGCGTCGGTAACATTTGACTTAAGCAAATCCCGGAAGAGCAGCATATAGAATCCTTGTGGATCGACGGCGGCAATGTCGCTTTGCCAAACGACGTCGCTGCATAAGTATTAATCGCACATTTAAAAAGTAATCAAATGAAAACCATCGAAACATCGAAGAAAAGGTAACCTAAGCTTCTTCGCTTTTAGGTACGCGTCGACGCACTGACGCTGCTCCGCATGGATCTCGAGCCGGGCGGCATAGTCAAATCTGTCAGCGTACTTGGAGCAGTATGCCACGATGGATCTCGAACAGACTCGGCGGCCTCGACATCAACCACAGCAGCTTTGTTTTTTGCCTTACCCTTCTTTTGTGGCCGCTGAGGAGTTGAATCTGGTGTGAGAAATGCTGAATTTCGCCGCTTTTATGATCGTTTCGCCTCGCACCCTCCTCAGCCTGATCCTCCGCGCCCTGCTCCTCCTCAGCCTGATCCTCCGCGCCCTTATCCTCCTCATCATCCTCTTGTGCTCCTTCTTCACTAATTTCATCCTCCGCTTGATCCCCAACGCTATCCTCAACATTGTCCTCCTCGGCCTTCTCACCGCCGCTATGAGCCATCTCCTCGGCCATATCCTCACGGTCACTGTTTGCCATAATCAAGGCCCTATCCACAACCTTGTTCTCCCCGGCCTTCTCACCGTCGCTATGAACCGTCTGCTCGGCCATATCATCACCCTCGCTGTGAACCATTCATCACCCTTGCACACATCCCTATCCTTATCCTCAGCCTCTTCCTCCTCCCTTGCGTCCTCGTTGGACATATCAACCTTCGACGTCCGACCACTTGATCGTAGATTTCTTATAATCTCGTCCTTCAATCTCAACTCAGCTTCCAACCTCTCCACACGAGCACTCCACTCTAAATGAGATCCGCCAACTCCTCCATCAACCTTAACCACACATAATTCGTTAAACAGTTAGAAACAAAGCAATAAACCCTAAAAAGTCGGGAATTTTGTACCTCCGCCAGCAAATTTATCGGATGCACGAACTTCACTTCCTTCTTTGTTGGGTATATTGGGACGATAGATGCAATTGCATCCAATTCAGCCTCTTCGCACGATTACGTCATTTGGAATCCTTCTTTCTTCCCAATTAACATTCGGGGAAACATATACGTCTCCCGCTTCTGCGCCAACGAGGGCAGACACGTGCTCATACACCCACATCTGAAAGTTCCCAAAGCATTATATTCATCAATGAACACATAATCAAAAAGGTAATCTCACGACATAATGGAGTATACCATCAGCCCAATATTGCACAGGTTCATCATTAGGCTCGACGAGTTGATCCGCATCGAATTCGCAGCCATTTGCTTTATCTCGGCGACCAAAAACTCGTGTACTGCCTTCTCCATGCGTACTCCCCCATCATGTCGACATCGTCAACGTACGCATTCACGGACTTTGGGTTTTTTCGAATTCCCCATCGGGAATAATACAGAGTTAAACAAGAAAAGAGCAAACAACCTAAGGAACCCTATCCATGCTCTCCCCTCCCAAGCTTCCTACAAACTCATTCAACAACTCTATTTTTTTTTTATGGGTTACATTCCATTTTTCTTACCGAAAAGCCGTTCAACGGTTTTCGATCTCATTTTCGAATTTAGGTCCACGGGCTGTCCTACGTTATGCAAGGCCATTACAACACTAAATTCCTGTGGTGGATTACCACATTCGTATTCTCCCCCAACCTAAACGTGTTCGCCTCTACACTATACCGCTTTATCAATGCCATGACTCGAGCCAACGAATGCGACATCTTAGGCATATCTAAAAAAATGAAACGGGGACCTTCTTATAACTTCTTTTGATCAGGGATCATGCTACCCTTCAAATTTCTAAAGGTAGATCGAAAGAGCGTAGGATGGCACCTGGAAGACAGCTCAAATTTGTTCCGCGGAGGCATTTCTGCAGAAAAGCAAAGCTGTTAGCAAGCAGTACCATTTTATTCACACAAGGGGTACCAATTTGGCCAAACAGAGGGTACCAAATGCAGTGATAACGTAGTACCAAAAAAGTTGACCCCATCTCGAAAAATCCACTGTTAACAAGCAGTACTATTTTGTTCACACAAGGGGTACCAATTTACCCTAACAGAGGGTACCAATGCAGTAATAATGTAGTAGCAAAAAAAATTGACACCATTTTCGAAAAACCCACTGCTAACAAGCAGTACCATTTTATTCACACAACGAGTACCAATTTTCCCAGACAGAGGGTACCAAATTCAGTCATAATGTAGTACCAAAACAGATTGACCCCATTCAAGGTAACCAGTTTAACAAGTAGCACCATTTTATTCACACAAGGGTACCAATTTGGCCAAACAGAGGTTACCAACGCAGTGATTAGTACAAAAAAATTGACCCCATTCGGAAAAACAACTGTCAACACGTAGTACCATTTTACTCACACAAGGAGTACAATTCGCCCAAACAGATGGTACCAAATTCAGTCATAATATAGTACCAAAACAAATTGACTTCATTCAAGGTAACCAGTTAACAATAGTACCATTTTATTCATACAAGGGGTACTAATTTTCTCAAACATTAAGTACCAAAAGCAGTGATAATGTAGTACCAAAACAAATTGACCCATGTCGAAAAATCCAAAATCGACCCATTCGAGAAAACCAAAATCGCACATTCCAAAAAAACCCAAATCGAGACTATCCACCCATCTGAACACGCACAAAAAATCCTCATCGAACAACAAATCAATCTCATTCCAAAAACACGGAGCAAACCACAGACCGTATGAACACTAAAGAAATTGCTTAAACACAACGAATTTACGGCAAAACACAGATGGAAATACCGGAAACGAAACGAACGAAACGGAAATACTCGAATTACTTACCTAACGATTTCAGACGGGCAATACCACGACGAACGAGTAGACAGAGAGCAATACCGCGACGAACGAATGGAAAAGCGGTCTATTTATGGGATTTAATCGCGCGATTTGGAAGATGGGTGTGCGGTTTTTTTTATGGAGGAACGAACGTGAAATAAGAAAAGCAGGTAAAAGATGTAAATAAGCAGTTTTTAGTAGGGGTAAATCCGTCAGTTAGGTACCTATCAGTAAAATTAAATTCACTAGGTACCTAGTTTAAAAGTTCATCTGACAAGGGACTGAACTGTATAATTTTTATTGATGTGTAGATATTTAAGTGTTGAATCCCCTAACATTTACTATATTTAAAAGTTTATACAATAGTAAAATACAAATGAACCCAAATTAATCCAGTAAATGGCAAAACAAAAAATAAAAAAATTAGAAACAAATATATATATATATATATAACCGTCGGTTACGTTAATCGGAGGTTGACTAAATGGCTGTTAGATTAATCGGCAACCGGAACGGCTAACCGTCAATAACCGCCCCCAGCCGGTTAGGTTACGGTTAGTCCCATGGACTAAACGTCAACCGCCAGTTACTAACCGCCTGTTAGATTAACTGGCAGTTTGGCGTGTCTAATTGTGTGATGCAACGGCGGATCTACAGTAGGACCCGAGGGGGCCAAGGCCCCCCCGAAATTTTTCGAAACCTTTACTACTATATCTATAGTACATAGCATATTAGATATATTTAACTTGATATCGAAGATATAGAAAAGTTCAAGTGGCGTAGTGGTGAGGAATTCCCATTTAACTAGGTGATCAGGGCTTGAATTCTGATGTAGTCACTTTTTTAGTCTTTTTAAAGTATCTACTTTTGTCTTAGTGTTACTTTTTCTAAGCGTTTTGTTATTCTTTTTATTTTTCTTTCTCTTGTAGTATTACAGCTATTTATTATTTTTAAGTTTTTATTGTTGAGAACCTTTATTTTCTTTTTTATTTGTTTCTTAGAGTTTTTTATCTTGTTAGAGTTTTTTCCTTAATTCTCAGCCATTCTTGTTTTTTTTAACCAAACAACTAAATGCATTATAAATATAAATTAACCAATTAGTTTTATGTAATTCATATTTCATTCTCTTTTCATCTTTTCTAGTTCTAATTATATTTATGATGCACTCAAAATACAAATCTAGTTAAAACCAATTTGTACTCATGGACCTTATTATAGTTAAAATTACTCGACGAGTAAAAACATAATATCAAATAAAAAAGTTATATTGCAATTAGCGATATTTCTCCATTATTTTCTTTATAACGTATTATTATTGTTTAATATTAATAATATGCTACGCAATATGTATATCATGTTATCATTTTCGAGCTTTGTAAAGGTTATCATCGAATTCGTTTTTTTATATTGATATTTGTGTGTGTTAATTTACGAAACTTACAATTTATTTAATGGGAAAATTTCTTTCGGCGATAATGTTTTCTCAAAAAAAAATAGCAAATGAAAGTTTAAATCAACGACCTCCTTACGAACGCCATGCGGCCCCCCCGGTCAGAAGATTCTAGATCCGCCCTGGTGTGATGTATGAATAATATGTGAATTACAGAATGGCCCCCAGCTTGAAAATGAACTGCGGTGATTGTCTTTTCTCTCCCATGTTAAAAGATTCACTGCGTGAGAGGAGAGGACAGAGATCGCAGCAGCAAAGCAATGTGTAATAAAAGAAAAGAATAGCTTTATGTGGAATATTGTAACATCAATGCATCATCCATGCAATGTGTAAAAAGCTATTATCCATTGGCACAAATTTATTTGGACAACATGGGAATATAGGGTACAGTCATGAGGAGGAACCACGTTAGATTCTTTTCCAACATTGACAAAACAAACAAGAAATATAACGATATTCCACGGACATTGATTTGTATATCTAATGTACATTTTCTCACTCAACCGATGTCTCCAAGGCAATCAATTCAACCAATCGAAAAAGAGTATTCTTTCGCGACTTAATCATCCAAAGGTCTTACATCCCAAAAAGAACGAGGTCAGTTGACGATTTATTATTTTCACTTGCTTGAATTTCCTACGGATTCTTGGTATTCCGATTTGAATGTGTTGGCATGGCATTAATTTATATTAATTTTGTTTATTGGGACATTTTATTATTATCAGGGTTTGATCAATATTATCTTTCTATCTATTAATTCGATTAGTGTATTGTTTAGACATATCATTTGGTAGTATGTGTTTTGTCCTAGTATATCCAACTAAACAGATTTCTAGCATTTTAACCACGAAAATAATGGGAAGAATTTAACTTATCGTGGGGGCGTGCGTGCGTGTTCTTGAGAGGGGTTTGGAGCTTCTCTCACAAAATTATTTCTCAGTATATCTCACACACACAAGTCTCCTAACTATGTGTTAGGTTTTAGTATTTATACCACATGTTGGTATATAATACTTGGGACCTTGTAAGCCCATACACTTCTAAGCTCGCTGGACTCTAAAACATTAAAGCCCAGTTCACTTAAATAAAATACAAGACTAAGATAAAATAATTATTTGAACACAATAAAATAATTCCTAACAATCTCCCCCTTTGTGTTCAATTTGCAATTTAGCGCTGATTATCTTCGTCTTGTAATTGTCCTGAGTCCTCAAAGAACACGTATCGAAGTTTACATACGCGAAAGCATTTGCATCGCGTTCTTCTTCAATCACATCTCATTTATCTTGTCATGACCCCTTCATTAAAAGATCTTCTAGCTTATCGTCTCTTGAACTTCTCTTCTCTTAAGTGTTCAAAGCTGCTCGATGGTCCTTTAAACTCGAAGAGCTTTACACGAGTCGGCAGCTTTGATGCTTGAAGTCCATGTTGAAGTTGTTGGTCGTATTTTGTCATTTGAGTCTGATCTCTTCGTTCGATAGGCGTCAACTTCAAATCGTTCGTCTCTGTGGTCTTCGCTTGATTCTTTGATGAAGCTTGATATTTGGCATTTTCTGATCGGTATTGCACTTTTGTCGTGGTGTTGCTCCCATTTTAGTTTGGTATCCCTCCCCCTCAAGATCAAGCTGGGGAGATCGTCATGCGATGGGTCAAAATGGGGCATCATCTTTGGTAAGAAGATTGTGTTGTCGGGACAAGATAATGGAGTTGATTGGTGGTCATGATTACTCTTCTTATCGGTGTCAGATTCGTCATCTTCGAAGGAAGTTGTCTGGTTCGGCCTCGAAGAAGCTTATCTGGCTCCAGAAGAGGGTAGGCGTGGAGCGTATTTTCTGACAATGTGTTTGGGCTCCTTGAGATTATCCATTTAATTGCATGAGAGCCCGGCTTCATAGTGGTTGGCGTGGCAGAAATAGTGGATACTCAGGTTAGTCTTCTCCTTGCTGGAGTTGAAACATGGTGAATCTTCTTCTTCACGGCTCGAGATTCGTCATCGCCGAAGGAAGTTGTCTGGTTCGGCCTCGGTGAAGCTCGTCTGGCTTCTGAAGAAGGTGTACGTGGGGGTGTGTCTTAGGTTGTACCGATGCTCCTATGGAATGTTCCATTCAAATGCCGTAGAGCCCGTTTCAGAGTGGTACGCTCGGCGGAAATTTGGTGGGTGGTCCGACTTGTCTGTTTATACGTATCCCCTTCCGGTTTCAGAGTGGTCTTGGCGGAAATTTGGTGGGTGGTCCGACTTGACTGTTTATACGTATCCCCTTCTCCCCCACATGGCGATTCGTGCAAGATCGACATGCTTGTATAGGAGGCAAAGGAGGACACAAACGATAGGTTGGTGCGGGTAATAACCAGACGGAGCCACTAAGGCGATCCGTCGACACGAGTTCAGAGTTAAACTCTGAGACACGGCCTGTGAGGCAGGGCTTGATAACCGGGGCCACTTAGGCATCCCGTTAACATCTATCTTGGAGCGTAGCTCGTAGATGATGGCCTAATTCCGTAGTTGTTTTGATGTTGCCACGGCAGGACTTCCTACCGATCATCGAAGCATGTCTTACAATGACATGTCTACGGAAGTTCAGATCTGGTCACGAAGTCCAGATGAGAAAAAGGTGTATGTGTCCTAAAAATATATAAAACATTTAGGTAGTAAGGACATCTAGACTCGATGTGTTCAAGAAATTCAGTGGTGTGGGGCTGACTACCACTTAATTCAATATCTCCCGCTTCTAAGTGAAGTGGTGATAGCATACGCGGCTCCCCGTGATTTAGTGAAACATCAGTCTGTTGGGAGATCGATGAGTGGGTAAGGCTTGGTTGTGCATGCGCTGTTGAACCTAATGCGGCGACTTCTACCTGGGGGCTAATAATTAGCACCTGTACCTATGGGCGTTGGTCCGTGTAATTTGTGACTAAGGGAATTTTGTATCTTCCGCTCTTTGGTCTTGTCAAGAATTTCCATATAGGGGTAGCTTTATGAGTTTGAGATCATCACTAACACTCGGCTGTGTTCCGGGATAGGTTCAGTTTGGCCTGACTGAACCATGGGAACTTGAAATCCATACATCCGGTTCGAAGTGATGCGTGCTGCTTGATTTTGGTCAGCGGTTCGGAGCAAGTCTGTTGAGGTCATTGCCGAGTTAGCACTAGAAGCCACCATCGCCTTTTGAAGAGAGTTGACCGTTGTAGGCTTGTAATTTGTCCTTGAAGTTTATCTTTGGAAGACGGGTAACTCTTTCGAAGCAAACTTAGGGGAGTATGAGGCCTTTTTTTATTTTTTACTATATGTATTATCTTATTAATAATGTAATAGTAACTAAATATTATATTATTTATATATGTATATATATAGATAGAGATATATATATATATTTATATATATGTATTATCTTATTAATAATGTAATAGTAACCCTATATTATATTATTTATATATTATAGGTATATTATATTTTAATCCTTCCCTCAAATCAGCTTCTTAAAACCGAATTACTCCCCCTCAAAAGATGCATATTTGGTAAAATTATCGTTCGAGAGTCTCTTTCCCTAAGTTCACACATTAAGTTCGCTCCCCCTCAAAAATTAATTATTGCTCCCTTTCACACAAATATAGGAGTTGCTTCTCTTCGAAAAGTAAAGAGCTGGTCCCCCTCAAATTAGCTCAATTAGAAGGATGATATTTTATCAGTTGGCCACTATGCGTTGTCTATTTCAAATCTTGCAAGAACATGCATATTCAAAATGTATCATTTAAAAGATATAGGCATTTATCAATTCAGTTTATATGCATACGTAAAAGTTAAGGTTGAAACTTCTATACGTTGTATGCATAATGAAATTATACCTGTTATAGGGTATTTTTGCATTTCAGCTCATGTTTGCATGTAAAATTTGGAATTTTTCTTTTCTTTTTTTTTTTTTTTTAATCATGCATAACTATAGTGTACCCTATTGTTTTTCAAGGTAGGCAATTTGAAGTTACAACTTGATATGCATGCAAAAATTACAAAATGATGTATATAAAATTTACCTACGTTTGGTTGCTAGCATTGCTAACCAATCGTGTATGTGCAGCAACCCGAGATACCATACACGCTGGGAGGTGTGGTTGCTCGCATCTCTTACCTGTCATGCATGTGGAGCACCCGAATACCATGCATGCTGGGAAGTGGGGTTGACCACTAGGTGTTTTGGAAGAATTTTCAAAGTGGGATACCGACTTCATAAAATGAGGAGTTCGAAGATGTGTGGTGCTGTTAGTTTTGAAGATTTCAAAGTGCTGTGCCAAAAATCCCGTATGCGAAAATGATTTTCTAAGATGTATGTCTTCGAAAGAATTTGAAGTATTCGAGTCGCAAATTGGAATTTGGTTTGGCCGGTGAATTGAGCTGTGGTTCTCGAATTGAAGAGGGTTCGTGAAACTTGAATTTTAATGACATGGGAACTGAACTCGCGAAACTCTAGTTCTTAAAATCCCGCGAAGCTTGATGACCCTATGAGAATGGTTCGTGTACACGATTTTGGGAGAAGTGATGAGAATAGGGCGAATTTGGTATATATATAACGTGCACTGTAGCACGTTCGATCGATTGCGGAATCGGACGATTGGAAGAATCCGGTGATTTAATAAATCGGGCGATTTTGAAGAATCGCCGAGAGGTATTTTAGCAAAGTGATTTGGTCGATTCCGAAATCGGGCAAGTTTGACGATACGGGTGATTTGACAATTCGGCCGATTCTAGTATTTGATGGAAAGTGATTGTGTCAGGCAATTTTGATAGATCGGATGAATTCAATCGATTGAGAAATCGGGCGAATTGAGGAATCGGGCGGTTTGAAGGATCGCCGAGGATATTTAAAAGTAGTTGAAATCACCGAGAGATTAAGTTAAAATGGGCGATTTTGAGAATGTTCAATTTTTTTTTTTTTGACTCAATAAATCAATTAAAGAAAATCTGAGTAAAATCACCCTAACACTGACATATGCGAGATTTTCAATTAATATGTAACACATAGTTCAAAATTTTGTCCCAAATTAAATGTCAAATCAACTTAGTTTTTCAAAGTCGATTCATGTGATGCAAAATCCAATAAGCAACGACGAAAGCATCGCTTTCACTCGCGGCGCTGAGCTCTCAAGTCAAAAAATCCGTCGATATCATTAATCATGTTTGTCGGGACTATTATGATTTCGTTGGTCGATTTACGCCTATAAATAGACACGAATCGAGCAGCACGGTAATGCCACAACAAAAAAATCGAGCTGATGGAAATGAACTGGATTCAGAAGCAAGATCATGAAGAGAACGAGGAACATGCAGAGTTAAGGCGTCGATTTAAACACAATTTAGATATGTTGGTGCTCGAGCTCGTTCTTCTTTCGTGTTTATCTGTTGCTTTAATGGCTGTTTTGTTTTGGGTCCTTACAAAGCGTACTGGCTTTTGAGAATGATCTATGTATTTTGGTGATGTAATTTTCATGATTTGTGTTATGAAAGTTGTTTTCACATTTTGAAGATGTTTTGCGTATTTGAGTTGTAAGTGTTTTTTTTTTTCATTTGAAAGGATGTACGAATCGTTTAAAGACAAGTTCGCGAAACACAGCTACTCCCCCTCAATTTGAGAATTTGAACCTCAAGATAAAAACTTAAAGCAAAGAAATATTTTAATAAATAAATATTTTCCCAATTCTTAAGCTCGCGCGATTCAAAAGTTTGCAAAGGAATTTCGAGCGATGCTCAGTTTCGGGCGATTCATAGGCTCGGTCAATTAATTAAAAAAAAAACTAAAGCAGTTCCGAGCAATTCTTAGTTCGCCGAGAAAATATAAACTAATTTGAAATTTCAGTTCAATTTTTATAAAGGTAAAATTTACGAAATAGTTCAAAACCTCCCCCTAAAGTAATTGATTTTGTAAAAGTTATTTCACAAAAATCAAATAATTCTCGCAATTTTAACTCCATTTGTAAAATTTCTCCCCCTAAAAGTTTACAAGTAAAGTTTCCCCTAAATATAAGAATTTTACGAATTTCGAGGAACCTTACTTAATCATGTATACTAGGATGGAAAATGTTTTTCAGAATAAAATGCAGTTCTTCCTAGATTTTACTAACATAGTAGGTATGTTATTCATTTGAGCACATATGCATATTGAAAGTACAGTGAACTACAACATGTAATTTTATGCATGTTGAGAATTTACCAAATTGGTCAGTATGGTTTTAGCTGTCCGCATCCCATCCCTTAATCACGTATGTGGGGCTGCTTCAGGTACCATACGTGAGGGATAATCGTGGTTACTCGCGTAGCCAACCAGTCATAGGTGTGGAGTAACCATCTCTATGTACCTACCCATGCTGGAAACTGCAAAACAGCTCAAGCAGATTTGGTACCCATCTAAGAATGGGTCCTTTCGTATTAGATCTAGAGTTTATGCATGCGTCTTTCATAGATTTATGTCCTAAGTCATCTTTAGGTTATCTATAGCGTTAGTGGTTGATTTGGGAACCCAAATCTTTCTCATTCCTAAGGGATAACAAAGGCTAGTGCTTGCCCTAACTTCTTGTTGTGTAATCCAGATTTTCTTAATTCCCAAAACTTTAGCTTTAGCTTCAGTCTTAAGGTGCTTTGACGGGATGTTTTTGTGATCTTTTCGTTTGTCAAGTTTAGAACTGGACTTGGGAGACGAATGTGCAAGCTTTGTCTTTCTGTTCGGTTGAATCTTCTCCTTTTGAGTTTGTGAGCCTAACTTAGCAAAGAAGCGTTCATCGTTCTTGTTTGTACGTGCATTCGCTAATCTAAAACGAGAATTTAAGGCAAGTGCATCATCATAAGAATAGTGAAAGTTAGAGAGCATAGATGTTCGTACAGGTTCAGAAAATGAAATCATGGATGGAGATGTGGCGATGTTAAATGTAGCTTGTGACTGATGCCTACTATGCGAATTTGAACTTGATGCTCTAAATTTAATTGCCTCCTTCTTTTAAAAGAAGGAGCACAATTTTCAAACATTAGGTCGTCTCCTGTGGCTATCTCCTTTCCTTTCGTTCTATTTAAAATTTTACCTGTAGGTGCATGCGAGGATAAGTTGGTACGCATTGATTTTCTCGATGCATTCTGCTTTCTTAGTGTCCTAGGCTTGGTTAGAGTCTCTACTTTAGACTTAGCTAGAGACATTTGTGGAGACGCTGAAGCTATAATGTTATTGATTTGTTTTTCGAGTGAGGAAATTATTGTCAATAGCACGTCATTTTCTACCTGAAAAACAATCTTTTCGGACTCTAGGGTCGAGCGCAAGTCATAGATTTCCTTAATAACTACTGGGATATATGCACTAGAGACGCTGGATTGTGCTAAGTCACGGGACGTGTTGTCGACAATGATTGGTGTTGAAGGGGGAAGATCGTAGAATTCTGTGTCCTTAGGCTGGTTCAAGAAGATCGTTCGATCTGTTTGTCCTCTTTTTTGTTAGGAGGTCCTCTAGCTTTTTAATCCTAGCATACAATTTTATACGTTCTTTATTCAGGAGATCAAACTCGCATGTTTTATTAATTCGCTCATCGTCGCAAGTTGTCAATTTAGCCTCCATCTTGCTAACCTGTGTTTTCAGCTTTACTATTTCAACGTCGCGACTGTCAATCTTTGATTGCGCTACTTCCAGTAAGCAATCAAGATTACTCATCTCTCGAAGCTGCCTGAGCATACATTGATAATTGTTATCAACCGAGCTTGCAAATCGTTGATTGTCCTCTCGTGGTCTACACATTTGCTTGTTTGCTCGTAGTTTGAGACTTTGTTATTTAAGTCAATGACTTTTGACGCTGATTCAGCTAAATTGGCTTCGGAATTAGCTAAGCTAGTTTCTAGTCTATCTACATTTTCACGAGTCATATTTAGATCGGCTATGGTCTTAGCTAGTTCCTTTTCTAATGACCTGAAATTGCTATGAAGAGCTGTAAATTTTTCTTGGAGTTCGAAATACAAAAGGGGTTCAATAGATTCTACCTCCCTTTCTGAAGACGCTTCCTCGTTTTTACCACCATCGCCTGCTTCCATGTCATTCGGCTCCCATTTATCTCCTTTCACCAGGGTTATTTTGGCTACATTCTCTTGCTCGCTTTCATATGTTTCATCGATCCAGCTGTCTTGTTCTCCCATCAAGCCCACTCCAGCTTCCATTTTTAATTTGTCGTAATTTCCTAGAGTAGTACTCTTCACCCTTCTTTTTGGGTAGGAAGCAGTCTATAGCCGTGTGCCATGGTTTGCTGCAATTATAGCATTTGATTGCTCGCGCCTTTCTTACTATGGGAGTTGTGGAAGGGTGCCATTGATTGATTCGAATTTTCAGAGTTTAAGAGTTGAAAACTTTTGGTGTACACCCGAAGACTGTGTGATGATTTCGAAACTTCGAGAAAATGCCAAGTCCTTTTTTTATATTATATATATAATATGCTTGGATGTTCTAAGTAGATCGTTGGATATGTGATCGTTGACACGTTTGTGGATTTGCTTTCAAAATTTTGCAAAAACGTTGTTTCACCGATAAGTTTGGACCCGGAAAATATATTTTGAAAATTTTTGAAAAAAAAAAAGGCCTAAAACAGACTGTAACTGTTGGGTTCAAATTTTTTTTTTTTATTATTTTTTTTTTGATCAAGACGTTTAATTGTGAATTTCAAAGGGTGATTTAGTGAGAATTGGATTTCCCGATTAAAGTTTCGAATGATGAAGATTTTTTTTTTAATAAAAATTCTTTTGAAATCGATAGCAAAAATCGGGAGAAAATTGCAAAGTGTAGATTCACCGAATTTAATTCGGGCGAATTGCTGTTCAAAGAGGATCAGAATCGGCGATTGTTTGTCAAAGGACTGAAATTCGCCGAGAGTTTCAAATCGGGTGATTTGCAAATTCTAGCTACAGTATCAAATCGTGTGATTCAGCTATTTATATTCCTACAATGAATTTATTAAATCGGCCGATTTGCTCCGTGAGGAGCAAGTGAACTATTTATTGAAATCGTGCGATTTAGTGCGTGGAATTGAATTCGCTACAGTTGATTTGCCACAGTGAAATCGCTACAGTAATCGAGTGCACCAGTGAAATCTGCTACAGTAATCGGGTAAATTTGCTACAGTGAAATCGTCCAATTTGAAACTGCTACAGTGAAATCGTCCAATTTCAAATCGCTACAGTAATCGGGCGAATTTGAAATCGCTCCAGTAAATTCGTCCGATTTGAAATTGCTCCAGTAATCGGGCAAATTTGAAATCGCTACAGTGAAATCGTCCGGTTTTGAAATTGCTACAGTAAACGGACGAATTTGCTACAGTAATCGGGCGATTTGTTCATCTGCCCGATTCTGGACTGAAAATTGACGAAAAACAGATCCGATTTCTACACTCACTCAAATCAACTGGAAAATGTTGGGTAATCACTACAAATCACTCGATAATGACCCAATTACCTCTTGAGCTTGCAAAATCAGTAAAAATCAACTCAAAACTCAAGAAATGGCAAAAATTCGAAACTGAAAAAAAAAAAAAAACCCAAATCGGGACAAAAATACCTATATTTACGCGAATAATACTTATTTATTGGGACGAGACATCTACGAATAAAATGGTTGATTTTAGTAAAAGATCATGCTTGGTAAGGATATTGATCATCAACAACACAAAAAGAAGGTTTCTTGCTACTTTAGCTTTTAACCAAGACAAGTACTTGAACTCAGTGGTAAAATACCTAAATCGGGACAAATCGGGACAAAAATACCTATATTTACGCGAAAAATACTTATTTATTGGGACGAGACATCTACGAATAAAATGGTTGATTTTAGTAAAAGATCATGCTTGGTAAGGATATTGATCATCACAACACAAAAAGAAGGTTTCTTGCTACTTTAGCTTTTAACCAAGACAAGTACTTGAACTCAGTGGTAAAATACCTAAATCGGGACAAGAAATACCTCAATCGGGACAAAAATACCTATATTTACGCGAAAAATACTTATTTATTGGACGAGACATCTACGAATAAAATGGTTGATTTTAGTAAAAGATCATGCTTGGTAAGGATATTGATCATCAACAACACAAAAAGACGGTTTCTTGCTACTTTAACTTTTAACCAAGACAAGTACTTGAATTCAGTGGTAAAATACCTAAATCGGGAAAAAAAATAACTCAAGAAATCCTCAACGGGACAAAAATACCTATATTTTACGCGAAAAATACTTATTTATTGGGACGAGACATCTACGAATAAATGGTTGATTTTAGCAAAGATCATGCTTGGTAAGGATATTGATCATCAACAACACAAAAGAAGGTTTCTTGCTACTTTAGCTTTTAACCAAGACAAGTACTTGAATTCAATGGTAAAATACCTAATTCGGGACAAGAAATACCTCAAATCGGGACAAAAATACCTATATTTACGCGAAAAATACTTATTTATTGGACGAGACATCTACGAATAAATGGTTGATTTTAGTAAAAGATCATGCTTGGTAAGGATATTGATCATCAACAACACAAAAAGAAGGTTTCTTGCTACTTTAGCTTTTAACCAAGACAAGTACTTGAATTCAATGGTAAAATACCTAAATCGGGACAAGAATACCTCAAATCGGGACAAAAATACCTATATTTACGCGAAAAATACTTATTTATTGGGACGAGACATCTACGAATAAAATGGTTGATTTTAGTAAAAGATCACGCTTGGTAAGGATATTGATCATCAACAACACAAAAAGAAGGTTGGTAAAATACCTAATCGGGACAAGAAATACCTCAAATCGGGACAAAAATACCTATATTTACGCGAACAATACTTATTTATTGGGACGAGACATCTACGAATAAATGGTTGATTTAGTAAAAGATCATGCTTGGTAAGGATATTGATCATCAACAACACAAAAAGAAGGTTTCTTGCTACTTTAGCTTTTAACCAAGACAAGTACTTGAATTCGTGGTAAATACCTAAATCGGGACAAGAAATACCTCAACGGGACAAAAATACCTATATTTACGCGAAAAATACTTATTTATTGGGACGAGACATCTACGAATAAAATGGTTGATTTTAGTAAAAGATCATGCTTGGTAAGGATATTGATCATCAACAACACGAAAAGAAGGTTTCTTGCTACTTTAGCTTTTAACCAAGACAGTACTTGAATTCAATGGTAAAATACCTAAATCGGGACAAGAAATACCTCAAATCGGGACAAAAATACCTATATTTACGCGAAAAATACTTATTTATTGGACGAGACATCTACGAATAAAATGGTTGATTTTAGCAAAGATCATGCTTGGTAAGGATATTGATCATCAACAACACAAAAAGAAGGTTTCTTGCTACTTTAGCTTTTAACCAAGACAAGTACTTGAATTCAATGTAAAATACCTAATTCGGGACAAGAAATACCTCAAATCGGGACAAAAATACCTATATTTACGCGAAAAATACTTATTTATTGAGACGAGACATCTACGAATAAATGGTTGATTTTAGTAAAAGATCATGCTTGGTAAGGATATTGATCATCAACAACACAAAAAGAAGGTTTCTTGCTACTTTAGCTTTTAACCAACAAGTACTTGAATTCAATGGTAAAATACCTAAATCGGGACAAGAAATACCTCAAATCGGGACAAAAATACCTATATTTACGCGAAAATACTTATTTATTGGGACGAGACATCTACGAATAAAATGGTTGATTTTAGTAAAAGATCATGCTTGGTAAGGATATTGATCATCAACAACACAAAAAGAAGGTTGGTAAAATACCTAAATCGGGACAAGAAATACCTCAAATCGGGACAAAAATACCTATATTTACGCGAAAAATACTTATTTATTGGGACGAGACATCTACGAATAAAATGGTTGATTTTAGTAAAAGATCATGCTTGGTAAGGATATTGATCATCAACAACACAAAAAGAAGGTTTCTTGCTACTTTAGCTTTTAACCAAGACAAGTACTTGAATTCAATGGTAAAATACCTAAATCGGGACAAGAAATACCTCAAATCGGGACAAAAATACCTATATTTACGCGAAAAATACTTATTTATTGGGACGAGACATCTACGAATAAAATGGTTGATTTTAGTAAAAGATCATGCTTGGTAAGGATATTGATCATCAACAACACAAAAAGAAGGTTTCTTGCTACTTTAGCTTTTAACCAAGACAAGTACTTGAATTCAATGGTAAAATACCTAAATCGGGACAAGAAATACCTCAAATCGGGACAAAAATACCTATATTTACGCGAAAAATACTTATTTATTGGGACGAGACATCTACGAATAAAATGGTTGATTTTAGTAAAAGATCATGCTTGGTAAGGATATTGATCATCAACAACACAAAAAGAAGGTTTCTTGCTACTTTAGCTTTTAACCAAGACAAGTACTTGAATTCAATGGTAAAATACCTAAATCGGGACAAGAAATACCTCAAATCGGGACAAAAATACCTATATTTACGCGAAAAATACTTATTTATTGGGACGAGACATCTACGAATAAAATGGTTGATTTTAGTAAAAGATCATGCTTGGTAAGGATATTGATCATCAACAACACAAAAAGAAGGTTTCTTGCTACTTTAGCTTTTAACCAAGACAAGTACTTGAATTCAATGGTAAAATATATAAACGAAATCGGACAAGAAATACCTCAAATCGGGACAAAAATACCTATATTTACGCGAAAAATACTTATTTATTGGGACGAGACATCTACGAATAAAATGGTTGATTTTAGTAAAAGATCATGCTTGGTAAGGATATTGATCATCAACAACACAAAAAGAAGGTTTCTTGCTACTTTAGCTTTTAACCAAGACAAGTACTTGAATTCAATGGTAAAATACCTAAATCGGGACAAGAAATACCTCAACGGGACAAAAATACCTATATTTACGCGAAAAATACTTATTTATTGGGACGAGACATCTACGAATAAAATGGTTGATTTTAGTAAAAGATCATGCTTGGTAAGGATATTGATCATCAACAACACAAAAGAAGGTTTCTTGCTACTTTAGCTTTTAACCAAGACAAGTACTTGAATTCAATGGTAAAATACCTAAATCGGGACAAGAAATACCTCAAATCGGGACAAAAATACCTATATTTACGCGAAAAATACTTATTTATTGGGACGAGACATCTACGAATAAAATGGTTGATTTTAGTAAAAGATCATGCTTGGTAAGGATATTGATCATCAACAACACAAAAAGAAGGTTTCTTGCTACTTTAGCTTTTAACCAAGACAAGTACTTGAATTCAATGGTAAAATACCTAAATCGGGACAAGAAATACCTCAACGGGACAAAATACCTATATTTACGCGAAAAATACTTATTTATTGGGACGAGACATCTACGAATAAAATGGTTGATTTTAGTAAAAGATCATGCTTGGTAAGGATATTGATCATCAACAACACAAAAAGAAGGTTTCTTGCTACTTTAGCTTTTAACCAAGACAAGTACTTGAATTCAATGGTAAAATACCTAAATCGGGACAAGAAATACCTCAAATCGGGACAAAAATACCTATATTTACGCGAAAAATACTTATTTATTGGACGAGACATCTACGAATAAAATGGTTGATTTTAGTAAAAGATCATGCTTGGTAAGGATATTGATCATCAACAACACAAAAAGAAGGTTTCTTGCTACTTTAGCTTTTAACCAAGACAAGTACTTGAATTCAATGGTAAAATACCTAAATCGGGACAAGAAATACCTCAAATCGGGACAAAAATACCTATATTTACGCGAAAAATACTTATTTATTGGGACGAGACATCTACGAATAAAATGGTTGATTTTAGTAAAGATCATGCTTGGTAAGGATATTGATCATCAACAACACAAAAAGAAGGTTTCTTGCTACTTTAGCTTTTAACCAAGACAAGTACTTGAATTCAATGGTAAAATACCTAAATCGGGACAAGAAATACCTCAAATCGGGACAAAAATACCTATATTTACGCGAAAAATACTTATTTATTGGGACGAGACATCTACGAATAAATGGTTGATTTTAGTAAAAGATCATGCTTGTTAAGGATATTGATCATCAACAACACAAAAAGAAGGTTTCTTGCTACTTTAGCTTTTAACCAAGACAAGTACTTGAATCAATGGTAAAATACCTAAATCGGGACAAGAAATACCTCAAATCGGGACAAAATACCTATATTTACGCGAAAATACTTATTTATTGGGACGAGACATCTACGAATAAAATGGTTGATTTTAGTAAAAGATCATGCTTGGTAAGGATATTGATCATCAACAACACAAAAAGAGGTTTCTTGCTACTTTAGCTTTTAACCAAGACAAGTACTTGAATTCAATGGTAAAATACCTAAATCGGGACAAGAAATACCTCAACGGGACAAAAATACCTATATTTACGCGAAAAATACTTATTTATTGGGACGAGACATCTACGAATAAAATGGTTGATTTTAGTAAAAGATCATGCTTGGTAAGGATATTGATCATCAACAACACAAAAAGAAGGTTTCTTGCTACTTTAGCTTTTAACAAGACAAGTACTTGAATTCAATGGTAAAATACCTAAATCGGGACAAGAAATACCTCAAATCGGGACAAAAATACCTATATTTACGCGAAAATACTTATTTATTGGGACGAGACATCTACGAATAAAATGGTTGATTTTAGTAAAAGATCATGCTTGGTAAGGATATTGATCATCAACAACACAAAAGAAGGTTTCTTGCTACTTTAGCTTTTAACCAAGACAAGTACTTGAATTCAATGGTAAAATACCTAAATCGGGACAAGAAATACCTCAAATCGGGACAAAATACCTATATTTACGCGAAAAATACTTATTATTGGGACGAGACATCTACGAATAAAATGGTTGATTTTAGTAAAAGATCATGCTTGGTAAGGATATTGATCATCAACAACACAAAAAGAGGTTTCTTGCTACTTTAGCTTTTAACCAAGACAAGTACTTGAATTCAATGGTAAAATACCTAAATCGGAAAGAAATACCTCAAATCGGGACAAAAATACCTATATTTACGCGAAAAATACTTATTTATTGGGACGAGACATCTACGAATAAAATGGTTGATTTTAGTAAAAGATCATGCTTGGTAAGGATATTGATCATCAACAACACAAAAAGAAGGTTTCTTGCTACTTTGACAAAAATACCTATTTACCTCGAAAAATACTAATTTATTGGACGAGACATCTACGAATAAAATGGTTGATTTTAGTAAAGATCATGCTTGGTAAGGATATTGATCATCAACAACACAAAAAGAAGGTTTCTTGCTACTTTAGCTTTTAACCAAGACAAGTACTTGAATTCAATGGTAAAATACCTAAATCGGGACAAGAAACCTCAAATCGGGACAAAATACCTATATTTACGCGAAAAATACTTATTTATTGGGACGAGACATCTACGAATAAAATGGTTGATTTTAGTAAAAGATCATGCTTGGTAAGGATATTGATCATCAACAACACAAAATAAGGTTTCTTGCTACTTTAGCTTTTAACCAAGACAAGTACTTGAATTCAATGGTAAAATACCTAAATCGGGACAAGAAATACCTCAAATCGGGACAAAAATACCTATATTTACGCGAAAAATACTTATTTATTGGGACGAGACATCTACGAATAAAATGGTTGATTTTAGTAAAAGATCATGCTTGGTAAGGATATTGATCATCAACAACACAAAAGAAGGTTTCTTGCTACTTTAGCTTTTAACCAAGACAAGTACTTGAATTCAATGGTAAAATACCTAAATCGGGACAAGAAATACCTCAAATCGGGACAAAAATACCTATATTTACGCGAAAAATACTTATTTATTGGGACGAGACATCTACGAATAAAATGGTTGATTTTAGTAAAAGATCATGCTTGGTAAGGATATTGATCATCAACACACAAAAAGAAGGTTTCTTGCTACTTTAGCTTTTAACCAAGACAAGTACTTGAATTCAATGGTAAAATACCTAAATCGGGCAAGAAATACCTCAAATCGGGACAAAAATACCTATATTTACGCGAAAATACTTATTTATTGGGACGAGACATCTACGAATAAAATGGTTGATTTTAGTAAAAGATCATGCTTGGTAAGGATATTGATCATCAACAACACAAAAAGAAGGTTTCTTGCTACTTTAGCTTTTAACCAAGACAAGTACTTGAATTCAATGGTAAAATACCTAAATCGGGACAAGAAATACCTCAAATCGGGACAAAATACCTATATTTACGCGAAAAATACTTATTTATTGGGACGAGACATCTACGAATAAAATGGTTGATTTTAGTAAAAGATCATGCTTGGTAAGGATATTGATCATCAACAACACAAAAAGAAGGTTTCTTGCTACTTTAGCTTTTAACCAAGACAAGTACTTGAATTCAATGGTAAAATACCTAAATCGGGACAAGAAATACCTCAAATCGGGACAAAATACCTATATTTACGCGAAAAATACTTATTTATTGGGACGAGACATCTACGAATAAAATGGTTGATTTTAGTAAAAGATCATGCTTGGTAAGGATATTGATCATCAACAACACAAAAGAAGGTTTCTTGCTACTTTAGCTTTTAACCAAGACAAGTACTTAATTCAATGGTAAAATACCTAAATCGGGACAAAATACCTCAATCGGGACAAAATACCTATATTTACGCGAAAATACTTATTTATTGGGACGAGACATCTACGAATAAAATGGTTGATTTTAGTAAAAGATCATGCTTGGTAAGGATATTGATCATCAACAACACAAAAAGAAGGTTTCTTGCTACTTTAGCTTTTAACCAAGACAAGTACTTGAATTCAATGGTAAAATACCTAAATCGGGACAAGAAATACCTCAAATCGGGACAAAAATACCTATATTTACGCGAAAAATACTTATTTATTGGGACGAGACATCTACGAATAAAATGGTTGATTTTAGTAAAAGATCATGCTTGGTAAGGATATTGATCATCAACAACACAAAAAGAAGGTTCTTGCTACTTTAGCTTTTACCAAGACAAGTACTTGAATTCAATGGTAAAATACCTAAATCGGGACAAGAAATACCTCAAATCGGGACAAAAATACCTATATTTACGCGAAAAATACTTATTTATTGGGACGAGACATCTACGAATAAAATGGTTGATTTTAGTAAAAGATCATGCTTGGTAAGGATATTGATCATCAACAACACAAAAAGAAGGTTTCTTGCTACTTTAGCTTTTAACCAAGACAAGTACTTGAATTCAATGGTAAAATACCTAAATCGGGACAAGAAATACCTCAAATCGGGACAAAAATACCTATATTTACGCGAAAAATACTTATTTATTGGGACGAGACATCTACGAATAAAATGGTTGATTTTAGTAAAAGATCATGCTTGGTAAGGATATTGATCATCAACAACACAAAAAGAAGGTTTCTTGCTACTTTAGCTTTTAACCAAGACAAGTACTTGAATTCAATGGTAAAATACCTAAATCGGGACAAGAAATACCTCAAATCGGGACAAAATACCTATATTTACGCGAAAATACTTATTTATTGGGACGAGACATCTACGAATAAAATGGTTGATTTTAGTAAAAGATCATGCTTGGTAAGGATATTGATCATCAACAACACAAAAGAAGGTTTCTTGCTACTTTAGCTTTTAACCAAGACAAGTACTTGAATTCAATGGTAAATACCTAAATCGGGACAAGAAATACCTCAAATCGGGACAAAAATACCTATATTTACGCGAAAAATACTTATTTATTGGGACGAGACATCTACGAATAAAATGGTTGATTTTAGTAAAAGATCATGCTTGGTAAGGATATTGATCATCAACAACACAAAAAAAGGTTTCTTGCTACTTTAGCTTTTAACCAAGACAAGTACTTGAATGGTAAAATACCTAAATCGGGACAAGAAATACCTCAAATCGGGACAAAAATACCTATATTTACGCGAAAAATACTTATTTATTGGGACGAGACATCTACGAATAAAATGGTTGATTTTAGTAAAAGATCATGCTTGGTAGGATATTGATCATCAACAACACAAAAGAAGGTTTCTTGCTACTTTAGCTTTTAACCAAGACAAGTACTTGAATTCAATGGTAAAATACCTAAATCGGGACAAGAAATACCTCAAATCGGGACAAAAATACCTATATTTACGCGAAAAACTTATTTATTGGGACGAGACATCTACGAATAAAATGGTTGATTTTAGTAAAAGATCATGCTTGGTAAGGATATTGATCATCAACAACACAAAAAAGGTTTTCTTGCTACTTTAGCTTTTAACCAAGACAAGTACTTGAATTCAATGGTAAAATACCTAAATCGGGACAAGAAATACCTCAAATCGGGACAAAAATACCTATATTTACGCGAAAAATACTTATTTATTGGGACGAGACATCTACGAATAAAATGGTTGATTTTAGTAAAAGATCATGCTTGGTAAGGATATTGATCATCAACAACACAAAAAGAAGGTTTCTTGCTACTTTAGCTTTTAACCAAGACAAGTACTTGAATTCAATGGTAAAATACCTAAATCGGGACAAGAAATACCTCAAATCGGGACAAAAATACCTATATTTACGCGAAAAATACTTATTTATTGGGACGAGACATCTACGAATAAAATGGTTGATTTTAGTAAAAGATCATGCTTGGTAAGGATATTGATCATCAACACACAAAGAAGGTTTCTTGCTACTTTAGCTTTTAACCAAGACAAGTACTTGAATTCAATGGTAAAATACCTAAATCGGGACAAGAAATACCTCAAATCGGGACAAAAATACCTATATTTACGCGAAAAATACTTATTTATTGGGACGAGACATCTACGAATAAAATGGTTGATTTTAGTAAAAGATCATGCTTGGTAAGGATATTGATCATCAACAACACAAAAAGAAGGTTTCTTGCTACTTTAGCTTTTAACCAAGACAAGTACTTGAATTCGGTAAAATACCTAAATCGGGACAAGAAATACCTCAAATCGGGACAAAAATACCTATATTTACGCGAAAAATACTTATTTATTGGGACGAGACATCTACGAATAAAATGGTTGATTTTAAGTAAAAGATCATGCTTGGTAAGGATATTGATCATCAACAACACAAAAAGAGGTTTCTTGCTACTTTAGCTTTTAACCAAGACAAGTACTTGAATTCAATGGTAAAATACCTAAATCGGGACAAGAAATACCTCAAATCGGGACAAAAATACCTATATTTACGCGAAAAATACTTATTTATTGGGACGAGACATCTACGAATAAAATGGTTGATTTTAGTAAAAGATCATGCTTGGTAAGGATATTGATCATCAACAACACAAAAAGAAGGTTTCTTGCTACTTTAGCTTTTACCAAGACAAGTACTTGAATTCAATGGTAAAATACCTAAATCGGGACAAGAAATACCTCAAATCGGGACAAAAATACCTATATTTACGCGAAAAATACTTATTTATTGGGACGAGACATCTACGAATAAAATGGTTGATTTTAGTAAAAGATCATGCTTGGTAAGGATATTGATCATCAACAACACAAAAGAAGGTTTCTTGCTACTTTAGCTTTTAACCAAGACAAGTACTTGAATTCAATGGTAAAATACCTAAATCGGTACAAGAAATACCTCAAATCGGGACAAAAGAAATAATACCTGCTACTTTAGCTTTTACCCAAGACGTACTTGAATTCAATGGTAAAATACCTAAATCGGGACAGAAATACCTCAAATCGGGACAAAAATACCTATATTTACGCGAAAAATACTTATTTATTGGGACGAGACATCTACGAATAAATGGTTGATTTTAGTAAAAGATCATGCTTGGTAAGGATATTGATCATCAACAACACAAAAAGAAGGTTTCTTGCTACTTTAGCTTTTAACCAAGACAAGTACTTGAATTCAATGGTAAAATACCTAAATCGGGACAAGAAATACCTCAAATCGGGACAAAAATACCTATATTTACGCGAAAATACTTATTTATTGGGACGAGACATCTACGAATAAAATGGTTGATTTTAGTAAAAGATCATGCTTGGTAAGGATATTGATCATCAACAACACAAAAAGAAGGTTTCTTGCTACTTTAGCTTTTAACCAAGACAAGTACTTGAATTCAATGGTAAAATACCTAAATCGGACAAGAAATACCTCAAATCGGGACAAAAATACCTATATTTACGCGAAAAATACTTATTTATTGGGACGAGACATCTACGAATAAAATGGTTGATTTTAGTAAAGATCATGCTTGGTAAGGATATTGATCATCAACAACACAAAAAGAAGGTTTCTTGCTACTTTAGCTTTTAACCAAGACAAGTACTTGAATGGTAAAATACCTAAATCGGACAAGAAATACCTCAAATCGGGACAAAAATACCTATATTTACGCGAAAAATACTTATTTATTGGGACGAGACATCTACGAATAAAATGGTTGATTTTAGTAAAAGATCATGCTTGGTAAGGATATTGATCATCAACAACACAAAAAGAAGGTTTCTTGCTACTTTAGCTTTTAACCAACAAGTACTTGAATTCAATGGTAAAATACCTAAATCGGGACAAGAAATACCTCAAATCGGGACAAAAATACCTATATTTACGCGAAAAATACTTATTTATTGGGACGAGACATCTACGAATAAAATGGTTGATTTTAGTAAAAGATCATGCTTGGTAAGGATATTGATCATCAACAACACAAAAAGAAGTTTCTTGCTACTTTAGCTTTTAACCAAGACAAGTACTTGAATTCAATGGTAAAATACCTAAATCGGGACAAGAAATACCTCAAATCGGGACAAAAATACCTATATTTACGCGAAAAATACTTATTTATTGGGACGAGACATCTACGAATAAAATGGTTGATTTTAGTAAAAGATCATGCTTGGTAAGGATATTGATCATCAACAACACAAAAAGAAGGTTTCTTGCTACTTTAGCTTTTAACCAAGACAAGTACTTGAATTCAATGGTAAAATACCTAAATCGGGACAAGAAATACCTCAAATCGGGACAAAAATACCTATATTTACGCGAAAAATACTTATTTATTGGGACGAGACATCTACGAATAAATGGTTGATTTTAGTAAAAGATCATGCTTGGTAAGGATATTGATCATCAACAACACAAAAAGAAGGTTTCTTGCTACTTTAGCTTTTAACCAAGACAAGTACTTGAATTCAATGGTAAATACCTAAATCGGGACAAGAAATACCTCAAATCGGGACAAAAATACCTATATTTACGCGAAAAATACTTATTTATTGGGACGAGACATCTACGAATAAAATGGTTGATTTTAGTAAAAGATCATGCTTGGTAAGGATATTGATCATCAACAACACAAAAAGAAGGTTTCTTGCTACTTTAGCTTTTAACCAAGACAAGTACTTGAATTCAATGGTAAAATACCTAAATCGGGACAAGAAATACCTCAAATCGGGACAAAAATACCTATATTTACGCGAAAAATACTTATTTATTGGGACGAGACATCTACGAATAAAATGGTTGATTTTAGTAAAAGATCATGCTTGGTAAGGATATTGATCATCAACAACACAAAAAGAAGGTTTCTTGCTACTTTAGCTTTTAACCAAGACAAGTACTTGAATTCAATGGTAAAATACCTAAATCGGGACAAGAAATACCTCAAATCGGGACAAAAATACCTATATTTACGCGAAAATACTTATTTATTGGGACGAGACATCTACGAATAAATGGTTGATTTTAGTAAAAGATCATGCTGGTAAGGATATTGATCATCAACAACACAAAAAGAAGGTTTCTTGCTACTTTAGCTTTTAACCAAGACAAGTACTTGAATTCAATGGTAAAATACCTAAATCGGGACAAGAAATACCTCAAATCGGGACAAAAATACCTATATTTACGCGAAAAATACTTATTTATTGGGACGAGACATCTACGAATAAAATGGTTGATTTTAATAAAAGATCATGCTTGGTAAGGATATTGATCATCAACAACACAAAAAAGGTTTCTTGCTACTTTAGCTTTTAACCAAGACAAGTACTTGAATTCAATGGTAAAATACCTAAATCGGGACAAGAAATACCTCAAATCGGGACAAAAATACCTATATTTACGCGAAAAATACTTATTTATTGGGACGAGACATCTACGAATAAAATGGTTGATTTTAGTAAAAGATCATGCTTGGTAAGGATATTGATCATCAACAACACAAAAGAAGGTTTCTTGCTACTTTAGCTTTTAACCAAGACAAGTACTTGAATTCAATGGTAAAATACCTAAATCGGGACAAGAAATACCTCAAATCGGGACAAAAATACCTATATTTACGCGAAAATACTTATTTATTGGGACGAGACATCTACGAATAAAATGGTTGATTTTAGTAAAAGATCATGCTTGGTAAGGATATTGATCATCAACAACACAAAAAAAGGTTTCTTGCTACTTTAGCTTTTAACCAAGACAAGTACTTGAATTCAATGGTAAATACCTAAATCGGGACAAGAAATACCTCAAATCGGGACAAAAATACCTATATTTACGCGAAAAATACTTATTTATTGGGACGAGACATCTACGAATAAAATGGTTGATTTTAGTAAAAGATCATGCTTGGTAAGGATATTGATCATCAACAACACAAAAAGAAGGTTTCTTGCTACTTTAGCTTTTAACCAAGACAAGTACTTGAATTCAATGGTAAAATACCTAAATCGGGACAAGAAATACCTCAAATCGGGACAAAAATACCTATATTTACGCGAAAAATACTTATTTATTGGGACGAGACATCTACGAATAAAATGGTTGATTTTAGTAAAAGATCATGCTTGGTAAGGATATTGATCATCAACACACAAAAAGAAGGTTTCTTGCTACTTTAGCTTTTAACCAAGACAAGTACTTGAATTCAATGGTAAAATACCTAAATCGGGACAAGAAATACCTCAAATCGGGACAAAAATACCTATATTTACGCGAAAAATACTTATTTATTGGGACGAGACATCTACGAATAAAATGGTTGATTTTAGTAAAAGATCATGCTTGGTAAGGATATTGATCATCAACAACACAAAAAGAAGGTTTCTTGCTACTTTAGCTTTTAACCAAGACAAGTACTTGAATTCAATGGTAAAATACCTAAATCGGGACAAGAAATACCTCAAATCGGGACAAAATACCTATATTTACGCGAAAAATACTTATTTATTGGGACGAGACATCTACGAATAAAATGGTTGATTTTAGTAAAAGATCATGCTTGGTAAGGATATTGATCATCAACAACACAAAAGAAGGTTTCTTGCTACTTTAGCTTTTAACCAAGACAAGTACTTGAATTCAATGGTAAAATACCTAAATCGGGACAAGAAATACCTCAATCGGGACAAAAATACCTATATTTACGCGAAAAAACTTATTTATTGGGACGAGACATCTACGATAAAATGGTTGATTTTAGTAAAAGATCATGCTTGGTAAGGATATTGATCATCAACAACACAAAAAGAAGGTTTTCTTGCTACTTTAGCTTTTAACCAAGACAAGTACTTGAATTCAATGGTAAAATACCTAAATCGGGACAAGAAATACCTCAAATCGGGACAAAATACCTATATTTACGCGAAAAATACTTATTTATTGGGACGAGACATCTACGAATAAATGGTTGATTTTAGTAAAAGATCATGCTTGGTAAGGATATTGATCATCAACAACACAAAAAGAAGGTTTCTTGCTACTTTAGCTTTTAACCAAGACAAGTACTTGAATTCAATGGTAAAATACCTAAATCGGGACAAGAAATACCTCAAATCGGGACAAAATACCTATATTTACGCGAAAAATACTTATTTATTGGGACGAGACATCTACGAATAAAATGGTTGATTTTAGTAAAGATCATGCTTGGTAAGGATATTGATCATCAACAACACAAAAAGAAGGTTTCTTGCTACTTTAGCTTTTAACCAAGACAAGTACTTGAATTCAATGGTAAAATACCTAAATCGGGACAAGAAATACCTCAAATCGGGACAAAAATACCTATATTTACGCGAAAAATACTTATTTATTGGGACGAGACATCTACGAATAAAATGGTTGATTTTAATAAAAGATCATGCTTGGTAAGGATATTGATCATCAACAACACAAAAAGAAGGTTTCTTGCTACTTTAGCTTTTAACCAAGACAAGTACTTGAATTCAGGTAAAATACCTAAATCGGACAAGAAATACCTCAAATCGGGACAAAATACCTATATTTACGCGAAAAATACTTATTTATTGGGACGAGACATCTACGAATAAAATGGTTGATTTTAATAAAAGATCATGCTTGGTAAGGATATTGATCATCAACAACACAAAAAGAAGGTTTCTTGCTACTTTAGCTTTTAACCAAGACAAGTACTTGAATTCAATGGTAAAATACCTAAATCGGGACAAGAAATACCTCAAATCGGACAAAAATACCAATATATTTACGCGAAAATACTTATTTATTGGGACGAGACATCTACGAATAAAATGGTTGATTTTAAGTAAAAGATCATGCTTGGTAAGGATATTGATCATCAACACACAAAAAGAGGTTTCTTGCTACTTTAGCTTTTAACCAAGACAAGTACTTGAATTCAATGGTAAAATACCTAAATCGGGACAAGAAATACCTCAATCGGGACAAAAATACCTATATTTACGCGAAAAATACTTATTTATTGGGACGAGACATCTACGAATAAAATGGTTGATTTTAGTAAAAGATCATGCTTGGTAAGGATATTGATCATCAACAACACAAAAAGAAGGTTCTTGCTACTTTAGCTTTTAACCAAGACAAGTACTTGAATTCAATGGTAAAATACCTAAATCGGGACAGAAATACCTCAAATCGGGACAAAAATACCTATATTTACGCGAAATACTATTTATTGGGACGAGACATCTACGA
>JAPQWV010001832.1:0-71799 GCA_027422505.1 Craterostigma plantagineum | reverse complement strand
TGGAAACTCGATCGAAACAATCGATCATATATATTATTCCTTCTGCACGACCTGTACCAAACCAAGTTGGGTGTGTCTAGACGTTTATCATGTTATTCAGTCTCGAATGTTCGATTTTACGGATAAATTCTCAAATTCTTTTGACGGAAATAATTAAAACACGGTGAAAATCGAATCCCGATTCTATCGAATTGAAGATATTTCGCACAAATTCGAGAGACCCATATCCTGACAAGTCGTTGAAGCACAATACTGGCCTATTTGTTCGTCGCTCATGTTGCAATTTAAATTATATAATCGCCAGATTTGCCTAATTTTTCGAAATAAGAAGTGGTACCAGTAAGTTATTAATTGTTATTCTCTGTGTAACTTGTGTTGTCCGCTTTAGGCGATTTTCAATAATTTAGGCTGGATCTCAATAATTTAGGCGGGAATTGCATATCTGGAATGTTCTATATTGTCAAGGGATATTCACGTTACCGAATCTTCGATATAAAAGAACAATACAAATCCAATTTTTAACACTATTGTAGATATTGATACTGCATAATAGGTTTTTCATACCACACTACTAATATCATTAATTTCGCTCACAAGTCCATTTTTCTTCGACTGTTTAGGGTTTTGAGGTCTCGAATTTTGAGTTTATGGTCTATTAAATGTTGTTCGTGCTTTAATGTTGAACTTTGAATACGTTGTGATGGAATCATAACGTTATTCTCATCAAAAGAGATACTAGTATATTTTGTGAAAGAAGATCTATGTTTACATGATTTTCTTTTGACCTCAACTTTTCACATATTGATATCACATTCGCATAACATGTCTTTAAGGGAATTTGTTTGTTAACTTAGTAAAATCACATACTTACATGAACACAATCTTATACATTCGGGAAAAAGTGAATTACGAACAAAATAGTCTAATAAATGATGTTATACTGAAAAGCGTATTATGTGGTATTTATACCAAACAATGTGTCATAAATTCGGTTGATATTGTTTCTTTATATCAGACATCTGGTAATTTTGCAGGTAATGTTGTAATATTCTAAAACATTTCATTAATTACGCTCACAAATCCATTTTTCTTTGATTGTTTAGTTTGAGGTCTCGGATTTTGAGCTTATGGTCTATTAAATGTTGTTTGTGCTTTAATGTTGAACTTTGAATACGTTTGGGATGTAATTCATAACGTTATGTCTCATCAAAAGAGATACTAGTATATTTTTGTGAAAGAAGAGCTATGTGTTTACATGACTTTTGATCTCAACTTTCACATATTGATATCAACATTCGCAAACGGTGTCTTTCAATGAAATTTTGTGATTTAGCTTCATCATATCACCTATTTCCATGATTTCAATGTATACATCCCAACGAAATGAATTTACGAACGAAATTAATCAAAAATAGTAATTTGGTATTGATTAGCTATTTTGTAGTTCTCGTAGCTACAAAATGTGGTATAATCATTGTTTATATGTTATTGTTTATCAAACTGTGGTATTATTTGCAGGCAATGTGGTAATATTAAGTTATTGTATTGTTAATATCTCTAACAATCTAGAACCTTCTAGAATGTTCTTAGTTATGTGTTACCCAGAATGCGTGAATCGTTACTCAAAATAAATGAAGTGTTACCAACCAACGTTTTAATTGACAAACGTCCAATACTTCGCATCATCGTTATTCCGTGACTAGCATCGATAATTATTGTCGATTCTAAGACCCACGCCCGAATGGTGTGAATCCACGAGCATAAAAATTTGAGATTTCACTAGTTTTTTTAACCAAATTTTTGAATTGGTTTGTTGCACTATTCCCATAACATCGAAAATTTTCCTTGTTTATGAGAACCCATTGAAAATTGAGATCAGTTTACGTTTCCGATTACAACATTGAAGATTTCTTCAATTTAGGGGAGTTTTGGGTAGCATAAGAATTTTTTATCTTTCTCTTGACACCTTAGTCCGTACCAGTTGCATGTAGTAATTATAGGAAACAAACCGTTATTGTTTTTTATTATTTGTTATAGGTGAGGCAAGACTTCTTACCATTTATTAGTAATCTGTTACGATTTTGAAGGTAGAGTTTTGGAACTTGCAGAAAATGGTATCCAGATAAAGTGATGTGTTACTGAAATTGAAAACGTTTCGATCTTAGTTCGTAGGAAAATTTTGTTTATTTCATGTCAATTACGAAGACCCACACCCAAATTGCTGTGAATACTCATTGTTTGAGCATTAAAGTCGATATTCACTCGTTTTTTAACCAAATTTTTAATGTGTTTGAAGCATTATTCCAACTTAACATCGAAAATTCTCCTTGTTTATGAGACCCTGAGAAATTGAGATCGTTTTTAGCTTTTCCGATTACTAACGTTGAAGATTGTGTGATTTCAGAGAGTTTTGGTGTCGTACGATTTTTTGATCTTCCTCTTGACGCCCTATTTTGTACTAGTTGCAGTAGTTATTGTAAGAAACATATCGTTATTGTCTTCTCGTTATATGTTATAAATGATGCAACTTTTATTCCCTAATGTTAGGAATCTGTTATTTTTTTAGGGTAGGGTTTCCAAAATAGTAAAAAATGTACCTAGATAAATTGACGTGCTAACTGAACTGATTTGTTATTAGTGAGGCAACATTTATTCGCCAATGTTAAGAATCTGGTATAGTTTTTCATGGTAGTGTTTCCAAACGAGCATAAAGTGGTACCCGATCAGGTGATTTGTTACTGAAATAGAAATGTTCGGATCTTAGGTCGCGGCTAGATTCGTTTGTAATTTCGTGTCGATTACTAAGACCTACATCCGAATTGGTGTGAATCCACATTATTCGAGCACAAACGTCAAGATTTCGCTCGTGTTTGTACCAAAAATTTCGATTGAGTTTGAAGCATTATTCAACATAACATCGAAATTTTCCTTGTTAAGAGAACCCATGAGAATTGAGCTCGATTTTACCTTTTCCGCTCAATAACGTCGGAGATTTCGGATATTTCAAGGCTTTTGGGTCTTGAAATAAATCACAGATGGCAATTGGGGCTAATGGTTCGCAGGAGGAGGGATGATGGCATTCTTTGTAAATTTTCGCCAAGATTGGACAGATGGGTCTTTTAGCACATTTGGGTCCTTAACTCTAAGGCGAACTTGAGATGAGTGTTTTAAACTGAAATTTAAAGCAATTTGGGCTGAATCCAATAAAAGTTGCTTATGTGGGTCTGAATGAAATTAACTCTATATTAATTATTAGTGTTGCACTTGCAAAAAGCACATTGAAGGAAGATAACAGGAAAAGACGAAAATGAAAAAGAAAACGGTACAGTCAACATCTTTGGCGTCGCTTTGAGGCAAGGCAACAAAGAAATAGCACTTATCGTTTTATTATTACAGCGTTAAAACTTGAAAAGAAGACAAATACTTTTTGTACTCCACACATTCCCATAATCAATGGGAACCCTACGTTTCTCAGTTGGTTCTATATTAGCTTTCTTCGAACATTTGCGTACACACCTACCTCACCCCCCTCTATCTCAATAACAGCCCTTCGCTTACCATACCTCGTCTCTCTTTCTCCATCTCATTCGATTACATTGTTTGTCTGAAACGTTTGGTGGACATCACAATTTCTTGTGGGTAGGTCCTGGCAGAAGATTTTTTTCGTTTTTTTTCCCTTAGATCTGGGGTCGGTTAGAGGTGTGAGGAAAGCTTTGATCTTTTCCATACGGGGAGACAAAGGATCGAATATTAAGTAGGTTCTGTTTCTTGTATCAGGTAACCTCAGATTTGATCTGCTCTCCGTGGTGTGTGTTTGGGATCTTGGTGTCCGTTTTAGCTGGAATCATTGATTGGTGTTAATAATTACGTCAATCTTTAGCTCGAGCAGCTATTTATTGAACTTGATTATTAGCGTCGTGTTTCCCTTAGCTCATTTGACAGAGCATGGCGTCTGTATCGCTACTCCTTCAATGGGCGCTTTAGATGAATGCCACTATTGCGTGGAGCTAGAGAATGAAGTGAATCTTAATGGGTGTTTTGATTTGGATTGTGAGGGCGAACGTGAAACTGTAGCCATCGAAGATGCTGTCAGAGTCCTTTTTGCTCGGTTTGGGTGAAAATATCGCTCGCGAAGGTCTGCGAAGACCCCTCTGCGTGTGGCTAAGGCCCTTAGAGAAGGGACCAGAGGTATACATATATCATTATTGATGCTCCTTTATGACTGAAACATTGTAATAACTATTGATTGTCGGATCCGATGCCTAGGGGCCAAGATTTTGCATATATTGTTGGAATTGGTCTGATTATGCATGTAGAGTAGATTAGGTTTCATACCTATTCTGTTTTTGCTGGAACTAGAGTCCAAATATTTGCGCCTTTAACATAATATCAATCTCGATTTTTTGTAGGTTACAACCAAAACGTGAGCGAACATTGTTAGTAGCTTTATTCCCTGAATCGGGCTGGATACCAAAGTTGGCCATGCGGTGGAACTGGCGGACTTGTGATCGTAAGAGATCTCAATCTATTCTCGTACTGCGAGTCTTGTCTCCTTCCATTCCATGTCAGGTGTGACGTAGGGTATGTCCCGTCCGTCAGCGAGTATTAGGCTTAAGCAAACTCTCTCAGGTTGCCGAAGTATTCGCCAAACGCCTTCAAGATCCACAGAGATTGGCCCATGAGATATGTTCTTCTCTTCAGCAAAGCATCAAACCACTGGGTAGCTGTTCTGCTCCACTGCTCTCACATCCATTTCCCTGATCTTCGATCTGCATCTTCGTCCAAGTCACCAAGAATCAATCAGTTGCAGAGTCTCATCAGGCTCGGGTGTTTTTTGAAGACGAGAAAGCAGATATTTGGATGGATTTCTTTAGCCTTGTGAGGTTTCGAGGTGTGGACGCTGAGCTCGAGGCGCTGATATCTCTTGGTGCCCATCTCACACCCTATGCAAGGCGGGTAGTTCGTTAGATTCCTCAATGCTCACTGCAGTGTCCTCGATATGATCTCCCTTGGCGAGGACCCGTTAAGGAAAGAGCTAATAGAAACCTTCTCGATTCGTGCGGTGGCTGATGAATTTCAAGGACTCCAAATTGGACTTGAAGATGAATGGCTTCCTCCGAGGAACGACAGATGCGTCAGCTAAACGGAAACATTCACCATAGCAACGAAGAACACCACATCTGCTCTGAGCTGAACTTGTCCTTTTGGTCGCAGTGCGAACACCACTTACTTCCCTTCCACGGCGTTGTGCATGTCGGCTACTTTGGTTCGAGCATAGCCTCGAGATCTGGTGCAGTCTGTGGTGCATTTTTACGGTTTCAAACTCCAGTGCAAGAGAGGTTGACCAGGCAGGTAGCAGAGACGGTTTCATCGTTCTTAGGCGAAGATGTTATGGTAGTGGTTGAAGCAACTCACACCTGTATGATCTCCCGAGGGATTGAGAAGTTTGGGAGCAGCACGGCCACTATTGCTGTTATGGGCCGATTCTCCACTGACCCATCGCAAGGGCCAAGTTCTTGCAGAGCATTCCCAACTACCAACTCCCGCCCTTGTAAGATTCGATTTTATATGAAAATTTTGCCAGTTGATTGATGTACTACCGACCAAGGTTCGATTTTTCGTTCTAAGATGTTTTGGTTTTTGTTATTTTTCGTTGCTCACCATTTTCAGAGACATTCTGGTCCCTTGACTTCTGTAGCAGTACTAGTTCCTTCCCACATAATTTGACCTTCATTACAATTCGATGTGTTGCCACATAGAAGACGGTTCTAAGGCTTAAATGCCTAATCATATGCATTTTAAGTTTGTACAATGGATCATCGTACTACCATAGAAAAAACAAAGCCCTTCACTTGAGAACATTTTCCATCACATACTTGACAGCATCTATGCAATTTTTAGACAAATCTGCCACAATCTTCCACATCATGTCCGCAAAAGCACTGACGACGTTTGGAACATCTTCCACCACTTCATCAAGGGAGCCTTCAGCTTTTCTCCTAATTCCATTACAGCCCAAGTCAAACCAGAGGATGCACTGATAAGTCCTTCCTTTGCAAGATTGAAAATCAATGACACAACCGAAATAACTGCCGTGACCACCATATCAGATAAGCTGTCGAATAACCATTGTATCCCATTACGAGCTTGATCCAATATCCATTTGCTGCCTTCGTCGGAACCCTTAAGAGCCTGTATTAACTGCACGACTATGTGGGCTGTGGCAGTTAAGATCAGCTGCGAAATGATGTTTGATATGGTTGTAATGACAAAGAAAATGAGCTTTAAGAGATGATGACAACCATTGTATTGGCAAATAATCAGGACATATGCAAGAAAAACTTCGTTTTGTACTTGTGTGATTCATGGTGGTGTAATAAGCTTTAACTTTGATTATATTGGCTTGAGGCGTTGAAGATGATCTGTTATGCGTGTAGTAGTTACTGCCAACATATTTTAAGACTTTCAGGTCTTGAAGGAAGCAACACTATTAGTTTAATATGAAAAAAACTAGGTTCGAACAATATAAAATATGCTTCAACTTCCATGATTTGCATTGTATATCTAGTTAAAAACTGGCCAAGTCCAACACCATGTAATTGGCCCGTCCCATTCGGTTTATTGAATCAAGAATAACTACCATATCGAAGTCCTGACATTTCGAAACAATCTTCCTGGTTAATAATTGTGTAACGTTTGACTTCACCGGGAAATTTCCAGACTTTTCAAAGTTTGATGCGTCTTTGAGCCCGGAAAGTGCATGTCAAGGTCCACCCAACAACACAGACTTCGATTCTGAAACTCAGATAGCTGATATAGTATAATGATAATGCTAGAAACTTGGACTATCCTATCAGTTATGGCTCAAAAACCATTTAGTTGGATTAGTGTAGTGTAATAGCCATAAAGAGTCTATTTCAAAAAGAAAAGGAGGCTGGCTAGAAAGGTTGACTTATCAAACATAAAGAAGCAAAGAAATATGCTCTGTTAAGTCACTTTGACCTTTTTTCCAATTTGCTTTTATAAATAAATCACCCTTTATTGGAACAAGAAAAGATCATACTGAGATTGTTAAACTTAACTTTGAAAGCGAGAAATGCCTAATAATTCGTAACCATCACATGAACGGCAGAGCAGAACAGACACTCGTGTTGCTTAGCTTTCCCTACAAAGTAATGTCGACGGTGTAATGAAATAAATTGTAAAGAGAACGACAACAATAGATCTCTCTCCTTCATGGCTGCTCGATTAAAGGCTCACGCTAGGGAACTTGCAGGATCCATGACCTGTTGGTAAAGATGTAGAAGAGCTTAAAGAACACAAACAAATCAATTTCTGAACAGGTCGAAAAAAGAAAAGAAGAAAAAACTCACTGGGATCTTTTGAAGTCAAAGTGGCCAAACCACCAAACGAACAAGTCGCACCAGCGGACCTCAGCTGAGTCCAATACGAGCTGAAAGCATAGCTCGCATGGTCCACCAAGGTATTGGGCTTGTAACACGAGCCGCCTGGCTGTATCGGGCCACAGGTCCATTCCCTTGACCACACGCATAAGCCAGCGCCTGACCCAGCGCCGTCTTGTTCTTCGAGGCAGCAGCCACGCACCACAGATTACCGTTGCTCATCTTAGGCAACGCTGGGTAATCAGTCTTACCCGACAAATCAATTGGGTACACATTCGACCCGTTGGGGTACAACAACCCGAAGTTCCTCTCGGTTCCTGGACCTGGTTTTTTGTTCTCGTTGTACAAAGCAAATATCATGGTCGGCGTGACCACCCCGGGTCGGGCCGGAGTTCCCGACTTGGTAGTGAACTTTTTGACCACGTTGCGGTTGTAAGTAGCGGCATTGTGGATGTTCGCCCCGAGTTGATCCGGGTCACCTTTACTGGGCCAACCCGTCTCAGCTAAGAACAGTCGGATATTCGGATAACCCAATCGCTTCATGGCGAATATCAGGGCATCCAACATCTGATCCAACAGATTGGTGTAGACCAAACCCGACCCTGGATCCTTGTAGGTTATGTTCGTGGGCTCGAGCAAAGCATAGTCGAGATTGATATCCAAAGGACTCGACACCCACGCGAAGTAAGTGTAGACGTCGACGAAGAAGAAGGACTTGGTACGGTCCAGAAACTGCAGCATCGGTTTGATGACGCGATCCCTGACGTCACCGCGAAACGTGCCGTTGGACGGTGGGTAGGAAGACTCCAAGCAATCCATGCCCAATGGGGTACCTACCTTGATTTTCCCAAGACCGCACCTTTTGAGCGAAGATCTAATCTTTATCATGGCCGGCACGAGCTTGAACCAAGTGGTGTTGGGCGGTTGCTCAGTATTTCGTTTCCGACGAGGAGATAGCGGATTTTAGATTTGGGATAGAAGGGGACGACGTTTTCTTTGACCCATGGTCGGAAAGTGTTTGGTTGGAGGCTATGTCTGGGATGCGATCGTCGGGTAACATGATTGAGATTTGAAGATCTGTGTCTTGTATGGCCTTGAGGATTTCTGGGTTCGTACCGTAGATCTTGATTCTCTTGGCGTTGAGCTTCTGTATGAGTTTGATGGATTTTGGTGGGGTTGGGAGGTTGTTGCCTAGCTCGCCGTAGCAAACTCCGATCTTTGGGTGCATTTCACCATCTGTAACAATAACACCAGCGAAATCTCTTACAAACCTAATCTGAGAGATATATATTTCAAAAATAAAGAAGACACTAGCGAGCTCACTTGCTGAGATGGACAGAAGACATAGCAAGCACAAGATAGTGGTCGTCCTCGTCGTCATGCTTGCTTTGCTAGTCAGGCGCTTGGACGACTGTATGCTGCAGCAGCAGAGTATTTAAAGAGATATTCGTTGAAAGCTTTCTCGAAACTGATGCAACCTTCCTTTTACCTAGTCCAGCTTCAAGAGAGAAGGAGAATTATAATGTATTTATCATATCAATCAATAGGGCTTCATTTATTTGTCTTGCCAACATACATAATGGAAGAAGACTTTAATATTTCTTGTTCTGCTTGTAGTGAACACACTACCAAATGGATTTTTTTGGCCTTTTCTTTTTCTTCACCAATAATGGGACCCATTTTTAGTAATTTCTTTTTAGCCGTTGTAACCTTTCTTTCCAAAATACACGTTATTCGGGATTTAGGACTAGAAGAAGAATATTGGTTGGTAGCAAGCTAATCTATTGCCATAATGAAATTAAAAATAGTAGATGGCATCGTTGACTATAGCCAAAAATTAATTTTTCACAGCAGGCAAATTTTGTTTAAATATATTCCCTCGTGCCAAAAGGCAAAAGCTATTCAATTTTTTACTTTCCAATCCCTTCAACTTTTGGGTTGGACCGTTTTATTTGCTTATGTGCAATTGTGCTATAAGGTCTTAGAGTTCATAATTGAATAATCAGCTTTATTGTTAAACTGGATTAGTTTAACGGAAGAAGAAGAAGATGCCAAATACGAATAATAAACCGATTAAGATAAAAAGATAGGTTGTCGTCACGTGCTTCCACGAAATTGCGATTAAAAGATGGTTGTCATCACGTGCTTCCACGAATTTCGATTAGATAGGTGTTCTCAATTAATTAATTAATTGGTGTATACATAAAAACGAACGCTGCAGCAGACGGCCTTCATCTTCCGAGACACACATTAATTAACTACTCATAATTAATTATTTTGTTTATTTTTCACATGTCTGTGACTGTGTCACGTATATGACCATATATTGAGCAATATTGGACCGAAATGCTCATTTTATGGTTCTCAAGCTTTATCGGTTGCTGACATACAACGAAGGCCTTCGAGAGGGTTTCATCTTTCTATTTGGGCCGTAACTTTTGTAGGCCCATTAAACATGTCCATCAGGCCCAGTTATGATACCGTGGTCTTCTTACTTTGACAAGGTTTCTCGCTTCCTCGGCTGAGACGGCTTAGGCAAATAATGGCGTCGGACAGTGCAGCTCATGAGAAGAAAGCTGGACGAAAGCGAGGTCGTAAAGTGGATTCGGAACGGAAAATCGAACGGATGAGCGCGCTCGATTGGAAGCCTTCTCTTCCCGTGACGGACGTCTCCGATGATTTCTCCCTCTTCATCGTTCAAACGAGCTCGAAGAAGGTGATTAGTTATAACAGCCCTGTCATCGTGTTTCTTTCTGGAGTAGTTAGCTGAAAAACGAACTCTTTGTGCTATGTTTCTTCATTTCATTGTTTTATTAGTGGCAGTGCAAAGTCTCAGCTTAAAATAGAAACTTCAAAAGCTTTGCGGTGGAAGTGTTCATAATGCACGGGAAATTCGTAAATGTTTCATCTTTATTGCTTGCACTGTCGTCGTTGTAGCTCTGTTCTTATTCTTTTCCTTCTAATAATCAACGTACCGCGTGTTTCATTGGAAATTTGTTAGTTGATTACGCTGATGGTTTCGTTCGTCTTAATGGCCCGTGTGATTGTAGGATTCCTTACACTTGAAGAGATTGATGAGGCAGATTATGGTTTGGAAATACCTAAAGTGGATGTCGATGGCCAAGGGATTGGATTGAAGAAGCAAAAGAAAAATGAAAAAACGCCAATCAGAATTCTGGTGATCAGCATGTGGATATTGAGATCATGGAGAACAAGGGGGATAAGGAAAAAGTGGTGAAACAGAAAAATAAGAAGAAAAATAATAATGGCAGTAATAAGAAGAAAAAAGACCAAGGGAAGAGCAACAATGTGGCATATAAAGAGGAGGAAAGTGCAGATGCAGCACCTGGTTAGTATCTTTATACTTAAGACGAATCTATATTGCATATAGGATTAATGTATCATCGCGTTTCAGTTTATCAGTTCATATTATTGAAATGTGAATTATTTAGAAAGACTTTCGAATTTAGGTTATTTTCTTCCAATTTAGCTGAGATTATGTTTCTTATCAAGAAAAATATAGCGTTTTGTGCTTGAGGTTCAGCTAGTTTGGTCGATTTTTTCAATATTGGGAGTTAATACTACGATGGTTGATTATCAGGCCACAGTTTTAATTATTGCGTAGTTCTTCAGTAGATAGCAAATGTTTTTATCATTACAAACTTTATATTATGTTCGGAGGCAATCAGTTGATGTTTATGATTAATTAAGTGAATTAATTTCATCTGCTTACTTTGTATGTCATGTTTATATCAAATTCTTGGTTTTAGTTCACCATCTCTAACTCCGATGGTGGTTTAAGTGCTCATTGTTAATTGATATACACATCTTCGCTTGAAATGAACTTTGGTCACCTACCCTATAAGAATCCGTCTTTTGGTTGCTGAAGGACACCTGACTAGTGTTTTCGTCTGCACCTTATTTAAGATTGTTTGAATTCCTATGCATTATTATTAAAAAAATGAGTCTGTGACATTCTTCATGTGATGCAAAAACCTGATTCAGCTACTGCTGAGGTTTTGGAGGACAACGGAATCATGGAAGATGACCCGATGGATGATGAAGAATACTACGCATGGAATGAACTGAGACTTCATCCCATGATTATGAAATCGATACACCGCCTCAAGTTCAAGGAACCTACTCCCATACAAAGAGCCTGTATACCTGCTGGTGCTCATCAAGGGAAGGTTGATTTTTAGTAGGCCACTAATGGTTGGCCATGGAAATAGGTAGTGTCAGCTGTAGAATTCACTGAAACTACTTTCTTTTGACAGGATGTGATTGGTGCTGCAGAGACTGGATCTGGTAAAACCCTGGCTTTTGTTTGCCTATTTTCCAGCGTCTACTTGAGGAACGCGATAAAGTTGATAGGCTTCTGTCCGAAAAGGAGAAGCCAGCGAGAGGATTGCTCCACAAGGTTTGCTTCGAGCACTTATTGTTACTCCAACCAGGGAGCTTGCTCTTCAGGTACTTAATGATTCTCGTCAGTTTCCTATAACGACTGTCTTATGAAAGAGCACTGCAGCACCCTATATATAATGTATTAAAATCTCTCAAGGTGACAGATCATCTCAAGCAAGTGGCCTTGGGGACCAATATTAGAGTGGTGCCTATTGTTGGTGGTATGTCTGCAGAAAAGCAGGAAAGACTTTTGAAAGCACGGCCTGAAATTGTCGTTGGGACCCCGGGGAGGCTGTGGGAACTTATGTCAGGTGGAGAGATTCACCTTGTAGAGGTAATCGGAATTTTTTTGTAGTGGTATTTTAATTTCTGGTGTTTACCTTGTCTCCCCTTTCATGGGTTGCAATGATAAGGTAATTAGGCTCTGTCTGAGACACTTAAGCAAGTTGGCCCTTTTCTAGAATCTGTCTGTCCCAGTTGAGTTATTTGCTGTGGAACGCTGGAATTTAATTGAACTTTACACAGGGGGTTTTGGTGGCTTGAGGTGATATTGGTTAAGTTTTGGAACTTTCTAGTCGATATTCATACCAAGTCAAAGATGTACATAATCATTTCCATTTTTTGATGCTTCTCCTCTCATTATTATTTTACCAGGGAACTACTTTAAAATTCTCTTGCATTTCATCAATTGCAGCTGCACTCCCTCTCATTCTTTGTACTAGATGAGGCTGATCGCATGATTGAAGCTGGTCATTTTCGCGAGTTACAGTCTATAATTGATATGCTTCCTATGAATCAGCAGTCTTCTGAGGGTCAACTGCAAAATTTGCAGAACTGTGTGACAGTTTCGAAAGTGCAAAGGAAGAAAAGACAAACTTTTGTGTTTTCTGCAACTCTTGCTCTGTCAGCTGATTTCCGGATGAAATTAAAGCGTGGATCTCTTAATGCAAGAAAAAGTGACCTCAGTTCCATTGAGAACCTTTCAGAGAGAGCAGGAATGAGGCCTAACACAGCCATCGTAGATCTTACTAGTGCCTCAATTCTGGCACACAAACTTGTGGAATCAGTATTGAGTAAGTTAATGTGATATCCTTATTCAAGTTTGAGTAATAGTAACTTCTGTCAGTTTGTTTACATGAGGCTTCACCTCTGCAATGCCCACTTCCCTTCTTATGACACGTGATATTATGAAGTCAAATGCAGCTGCTCGTTCTTAGGAATAAGAATCTCATCTCATGTTTCATGTTGGTTACAGTTGCAGGGAAAATGACAAAGATGCATATTTGTATTATATTTTAAGTGTTCACGGACAAGGCCGCACCATCGTATTCTGCACCTCAATAGCAGCTTTACGCCATATTTCATCTTTGTTGCGAAACCTCAGTGTCAACGTGTTGACCTTGCATTCTGAGATGCAGCAACGAGCACGTCTAAAGGTTCATTTTCTCCCTTAACTTCTTCCTTTCTCTTCTTTTATTTCCTTTGGTGTCATCTTCTTGCCCATTAATTTGAGCTTCATTTTTCCTTCTCAGAATCTATGTTCTATTTATTGTTTGGTAAAAAGTTTTCTCTGCAGCTTTCAAATGCTAGCTAGTTTCCAGGAGAATCAATGTTATCTCAGGATGAACATGGAGCTTAATCATGGTTATGATGATCTCCGAAATAATTACGTTAATCAAAATATCACTGAGATTTGCCTTGTTGAGGCCCTTTTACTAGGGGATCATGTCATCTTTGCTCTTTCTTTCTCATGATTCACCTGGATTTTTCTCATGGCTTGTGTTTGCTTGCAGTCGATTGACCGTTTTCGTGCGAGTGAGCATACCACACTTGTTGCCACAGATGCTGCTGCCAGAGGACTTGACATTCCTGGGGTTCGAACTGTTGTTCATTACCAGCTTCCTCATTCTGCTGAAGTAAGTGTTTTCCTCCAAGATTATGATATATGGGTGTATATATATTGTATTTTGTTTTTCTGAATAATGGTCAATGAAATTGTTATAGGTTTATGTCCATCGATGTGGTAGAACAGCTCGAGCCTCCACCGACGGTTGCAGCATTGCTCTAATATCACCAATGATGCGTCGAATTTGCAATTTTGTGCAAGTCATTTTCAAAGGTTACTACTTGTATTGCTTGTCAATCCCATGAAACACGATGTACAACTATCTGCATTTGTCGCAACAATCATATTTTTCAGCTTTTGGTTCTAAAGCCACATATTAACAACCTCATGTTTGTTACAGGATAGTTTCCCACGATTTCCTGTCGAAATCTCTTACATACCAGAGATCATGAACGATTATCCCTTGCACGTCAGATAGATAAAATTCTACGCAAGGATACACAGGTGATTGAGATTTCAAATAAGAGAGACAAGCCCAACTTTATGATGTCCCCTTACATCCTTTTTTAGTTTCATCTATAATAGTTATAGACATATTTCGTATCATTTTCAGGAGAAAGCTGAGAGGACGTGGTTGGAAAGAAATGCCGAATCTATTGAACTTGTGTTGGACGATGATGATAGTGAGGAAGACCGTGTGAAGAGACACAAACAAAATAAAGTCAAATCAAATCAGTTGGAGAAATTGCAGCAGGTCTCAGTTGGCACAAAATTCAACTTGTTGCTTCAAATTCTTAGTGAACTCCGTTCTAACCTGCTACTAACATACATGCAGGAACTTAATTCACTGCTAGCAAGACCACTGCAGCCCAAATCATTCTCGAAACGCTACTTGGCTGGTGTAAGTAGATGTTGACCGTACTAACTTGTGCATGACGTTCTTTCCATGATAATATTAGTTTATCATAGTTTTGTGGTTGTTAATGTTCCATGATAAATTTTGGGCATTAATTAAATTTCAAACACATCAAAACTAATATGAAGATTTTGCTCAGGCTGGTGTCTCAACTCTTCTTCAAAGCCAATTCGAAGAACTGGCCAACCAGAAAGTGAACAATGGAAGTGACTCGGGACAAAACAAAAGGAGGAAACTTGTGGTTATTGGCCAAGATTGTGTAGAACCACTTCAGGCATTAAAAGGCGCAAGTGAGGAGGTAAAAGGCTATGGATATTTGCTCAAAGCCTAAAACATTTATTACACGTGATTTGATTCGTGCTGTAATCAACCTTAGGCACGCTTGGACCTCCGAGAAATAGCTGAGAAGAAAAAGAAAGCAGAACGACAAGAGGCGAACGAGGCGAGAGATGAAAAAACGTACTAGTGCTTGTCTTCTCCTTTTCCATTGAATCTTCTATTTGGTCGCCTGAATTTGTAACTTGCTTTCACCAGGTTTGCACGAGCAGAGACGGAAGGAGAGGAAAAAACTAAACAAAGGCAAAATTAAAATTACTACATCTGATGCTGGATAATTGTCCTATCTTCTCATTCTATTTGATTCGATTAATGTTTCACCAACGCCGGTTGTGACTCATCAATTTCCAGTTCGCACAACATTGAGTTATTTATTACGAACAACGGTTATGAAACGTCGCCTTCAAGTAGTCTAAGAAAAAATTCTAGCACGAGAAAGAAACTGAAAGATCCATCTCCATGGTTGGCTAGACGAACAGAAGACAGCAGTTGATAGTTAGGAACAAACTCCACGCCATGTGTTGGCTAGAATAGTCACATAATTAACGGTAAACTGATGGAAATTCTGAGGGAATGTCAAACGAGAGAATTCACTTGATCTTCAGCAACATCACCATTCTCTTTGTTTTCTTCCTTTTCTTCTTCAGCAGCAACATCAGAAGGAGAAGCTTCTTCTTGTTGTTCATCGTTGTCGTCGTCGTCGTCCTCTTCCATCTTGGACTGTAACGATCGGATCACATCTTGCAGCTCTCTGTTAACCTGCGCTTGCACACAACACGATCATTTATTTTAACAATCAAACGGTTCCTCTCCTCCAACAAACAATTAGAACCTACCTGAGGACTCTCAAGGAAATCAGTTATGTCACATTGGCAAGACGGGCACTTCATAACATTCTTCTGAGGGCGCAGTGTCCTTCTCCCTCCGCACGTCCTCTCTTTGATCAAAGATTGACCCGCGCAAAGCACCCTCCAAGCACGCCTTGCAAAAGTTATGAGCGCACGGCGTACTCAGCGGATCAACCATCACTTTACGGCACATTAGGCAACTGAATTCTGCATAATAACATTAAAATGTAGTATCATTTCATTAGTTTCTCTATTCATTCCCGGTTTCTTCCAACGATAGGGAGTTGACCCTCAAAAGAGGAAAATTTAGTGTTACCTTTCAAAAGCCTTTCTTTTATAAAACCTTTTACGATCTCCCGCTTTCTTTTCTTATTTTCCTTGTCTTTTAAGTCGTGATCGACGAGCTGGATGTTACTTTCTGGTGGGGGCTGATTCCACGAAGTAATCCCCTTACGACTTTGCGGTGGAGGTTTTTTCCACATCCAGCATCCTTGTTCTTCCTGGATTTAATAGACCCAACATGTTTTCATTAACAGAGGGCAGAGCATGCATTCTCTGCTACAATCTACCTATCTCCAGATATCATTAACTTATGAACAGTTACAACCAAAACAGTGATTATATCAAGCGTAAGTTAATTTATCATGTCTTACATCGTAATCCCAAGCAGGGCTCCCATTTCTTTCAAATACATCGGTGGCGTTCTTCAGCTCACGGACTTGAGGTAGTGACGATCTTGGTCTATCACCATGGTAGTCGCTGTAAGAAAAGCAATGAGCTGCTAGTTAGCATGATCGTCAGTTTGGTCAGAAATTGGTAAGTGTTCAAGAACTAAAGGAAATTATTTTGGCGATAGCATAATGTCGACCTTGTCCATGGCGCAGGTTCATTGTCACAACGAATGAATAGATACCTACATACTTTAAATCCCTGCAAAAGACGAATGATGCCCTGAAAGACTAAATCTTGGATAATAAAAGTTATTATGGATCTTCAGTAGCAAGTGTTTTACTTGAATTCCAACTTTGCGCCAACACCTTTCGATTCTGTAAACCCCATCATACCGCACGCCCTCTGCTGGCGCGTAAGATGATCGTTTTTCCTTGTGAGATCTGCCAGTTAATAGGAAGCTTGTATAAGCAAGCAAGTGTGATAGATATTTTTGCAAACATATACAGAATAGAATGCTACTACAGAGACGGAGTGCAGGCCCAAAGATGTGTGCTTCACTATTGAAAATTAAGTGCGAGCATATTCGTTAGGAAGAAGGAAGGTAGTATTTCTTTTGGCAAACTTTTAAGAGGCATATCAGAAGGTAATTTAGTATTAAATCCTCATTGACCGAATCAAAACAAAGATTTTTTTTGGTCAGCTCATGGAAGCTAAAATAGGTAATAGCTCGGTGCCATTTGTGAGAAACGGCGCTAGGAACTTGCAATGGACCAAATTGTGCCATGGACTACTATGACTCAGACAGACTACACATTTTGCAACAGCTTCAGAATCAACAGCAGCATACCATACCTCACGACCCGAACAGGATAACCATGTTCACAACTGACTCGCAAGGCTTCATTGCTCTTACTAAACGTCTGGTCAAATGATTGAAACTTGTTTGTTCTTTTATTTCCGCTAAGATCACGTCCCCCACTGCAACCAGAGAATCAAGTATCCAAAATGAAGTAGAAGCATTATACACCATAGTGGTTAGTGGCGCACGACACATTATGGCGCGAAGCTAATGAGGCTAGAACAGACCTTCCGGTGTAAAGGAACCATTCTCCATGGTCTTCGTCATCTTCATAACCTCCCGAGAGTGCGACAGATTGAGCCCCATGATTAGATTGACCAGTGATCCCAGCAACGTGCTGAAAATGAGCACCCCATTGCCTACACTCCATCCTATCGTTCCAAGTCTCCCCAACCAAAAACACCCTGGTTTCTTATTGGATCGTGCTCAGCTGTAATGGGGCCAAAATGGTCTAAAGGAACTGTGACAATATCTTTCCACTACATGCATTAGCCATTCCAGCTCTCTTAGCACGTTCTGTTGTAAAAGCGGTGTCGGGACGTTCTTGGTTGTGAATGAAGTTGTGGACCTTCGGGACGTTGACTGGAAAGTTCAGCAGTGAATTTTTTGCCATTCTAATGGCAATAACGATAGCAGAGTTGATGCGTGGCTCTTCGACCATCTTTGGTGGTATTGGCTTTCGACACATGGCGCATGATTTCTTACCCTGTTGTCTGACCCATTTTTGGAAGCATTTTAAGCAGAAGTTATGTCCGCACGGTGTCTGACATGAGAAAAGAAGATTGTTAACTTAACAATGAAGTAGAATTAGGACCTCAAGTTTCCGTAGAAAAAACCACAAGCAACGTTGGGTAAGAAGGAATTCCGAACAAGTGCATAAGTATCGTAGCGTTATTTAAACCTACGCATCACTAATTACACGAATTAAAATACACATGAGGAATTTACTTCATAAGCATGACGTTAATTTGGTTCTAAATACCATCGAAAGTTGAATCTTTGAACCTAAAGAACATCAAAACAAGGAACACTCTCTGAATAAACCAATTTGCGCGTACACGAATCAACAAATGAAGCAGGGGGCTAATTGTTCCACACTCCAGAGAGCAATAGAATAAAACAATAAATTTAAATTGCAGAAACTGATTCATCCTCGAGATATAAGAAAATCAGGCTAACGAATAAAGAACAATGGAATCAAGAATAGATAAGAACTTATTCTGATTTATTACTCATATTAAGGGAGTTAAAGATCGTACAGAAACAGCCTATCAAGCATGTGCATACAAATGGAGCAGTTGAACTTGTCACCCAGAATCTCTAAATCACCACTTCCACTGTTCCGCTTCAGCTCAGGGACGGCGTTCCCATTCCCACCGCCCAAAGCTCCTGACGCTTCTTCGCCTTCTCACGCTCCGTCAACGTCGCGTCAGACTCAATCGCCCGGATCTTCTGCACCAACTCCCCTCCGCCTAAGCTCGCCGAAGACTCCATTCCTTCACCGACGCCGGAGCAGTCGGGCAGACCCAGCTCGCTCGCCACCTCCGCTAGGGTTTTGGGTGTAGCCTTCAAACACGCCACGTGCCAGGTAGCCGTACAAGTGTTGCAAGTGATGGTCTCGTTCTCCCGCTTTAATCTTACACACCAGGCAGACGCCATCGCCGTCGCAGGGGAGCTCGCTTAAGTTCGCCGCAGCCATTTGTCGTAGTCTAAAGCTGTGAATCAAAAAGTGGTTCTTGGCGCGGAGATAACGTTTCAATTATCCCTTTGACTGTTTTCTTCAAGTATATTTGGGAAATATTATATAATAGGGATTTTTACACATAAATACCATTTGAAAAAAATTTGTAAATCAGTACCTGTCGGTTTTTTTTATATATACGTACCTAATAGAATAAATTTTTCGGTTAATTCCTTATCAGTCCCTCTCAAAATTTAAACTTCCTCTTAAATACCACTCGAATTATTTCTTCCTTATAAGTACCTATCTGAAACATTTATTCATCTGCAATACCTAAAAAGGTCTTTCAGCGATAAAAAGACGAAAATACCCCTGTCTCACATATTCCCATTGAAGTTGAATAAATTATTTCACATGAATTATACCCAAAAACTTGTTATTATACCAATAAAATTGAAATTATACCAGAAACTTATAGAAATTATACCAAATGTTCGAACATTATACTACGTTATTATAATTCGAATTTTATAAAATGAAATTGGACATTATACCAACTGATATGCTATTATACTAGAATTATGGAAATTGTACCATTTGTTTTCGTAATTATACCATAATAAAGATATTATAATTTATACAAAATTAGGCATTATACCACTGATTTTGCTATTATACCAGAAATTGAGGAGATTATACCATATATTTTCGTTATTATACCAATAAATATTGTTTTTTAATTTTATACAGCGAAATTGAATTATATACCAACTAATTTTTGCAACTATACCATAAATTGTGGAAAATATATCATACATTATCGTTATTATACCATCTATCTCAGTTATTATACCAATAAATAAAGTTATTTTAATTTATACAACAAAATTAAGATTATACCAACTAATTTTGCTATTATACCAGAAAACTGAGTAAATTATACCATCTGTTAATTAGGTTCAATTCTGCTGGTATTAACGATACAGTTGGTATAATTTCCAATTTAACATTATTTCGTTGGTATAATGAGAATAACAGTTGGTATAATAATCAGAATAGTTGGTATGATGCCCAATTTAATATCAGAAAAGGGTATTCCGTCCGTTCACTTGTTTAGGGGTATTAAACACACAAATTTTTTGCAGTTGGGTACTTACAGGAAGATTTTTTCGTAGGGGTACTGAACAGGAAGTTTTAGTTTCTGACAGGGCCTGATAAGGAATTTACCCTAAATTTTTTGCAGATAGGTACCTGATCCGCAGTAGGTACGCCATACAACACATTTAGGTACCATATATCAACGTATTTGGTACATCAATACAGGTAGAATTGGTATCCCCGCTATAGCTTGCCGCAAGGTACCGTATGTAACGTATATATGTACCATATATGGGTACCATATAGATGCGTAACGCGGTACGCAATGCACATATGAAAAGGTACGTTAACACCAGGAAAATGGTACCCTCAATCGAACGGGTACTTAACTAAAAAGTTTTCTGACATGGATACCTTTGTAAAATTTATTCAATTAGATATTTTTATATAGATTACACTATATAAAAAAGAAACTATATATGTTGAAGGGCCTGCAAATTATTAGTAAACAAGCCCAACTCAGTGAAAGAAGAATTCTTCGGCCCAGTCCAACAACACCAACCAAACAAGTGTCGAGTGAATTACCAGAAATACCCTTCACCGGCTCTACCACAGTCGCCTAAAGCCAGATTAAGATAGATCAACAAAAGACAGCCGTTTTGATTGACATCTATATAATCATCTCATTCATCACCTAATTGCCTCTTCCCAACAACCAAAGCAAACCTAACCAAGCTGCCATGGCTTCCATTTCCAAGCTCTACACTGCAACTATTGCTATCCCGCCTCTGATTTTGGTACCAACGTCAAAATTTCGCACCAGCCCCTGCGCTGTGTCGATCTGCGCGGAAAAAAGGCTGCCTTTGCATCTTCAAGCTGAGTGTACGGTCAAATCAGCCCTTAAGGGTGTCTTTGCTGTAAGGATCTTTCTTTCTTTTCTATTTTTTTTGGTTTAGAGAATTAATCATGCGCCGCCGCCCTATTTCGGTCACTTTTCCCCGACAAAAGAATCGATTTTTACTCTGTTTGATTGGGCCCCATTTGATTTCTCAAGTGTAGGTGCTCCAAGGGCGATGGTAATGGAAGCAGTGGCGGAGAACGACGCTTCACGATCTTTACGAGAAAGAAGGTCAAAGCCCATGGTACGACAATCTGTGTCGTCCCGTCACAGATCTCATTCCGCTCATTGAACGTGGAGTTCGAGGAGTGACCAGCAATCCTGCGGTAAGATTTCACTCCCCCTTCTTCTTATAAATGGGTGTAAGCAAATTATTGCATGATCCCAACTCAGAGATTGTGTGATATCTTGTCAATGATCTAACACGTGCTGCTACGCTACTGTGTGCAATTGCAGATTTTCCAAAAGGGGATATCTACCTCAAATGCATACAATGATCAGTTCAAGTAAGGGAGTGACTTTACATGCTTGCTTCTCAATATTCATTTGTCCTCTGCTAGAGCTACTTCAACTAGTTCTCGCGTATATGTGTGTATGTTTATCAATGAATCTCGAAAATGAGAACCATGAAATATTTTTCAATGCAATTACTTTTTTGCCTAACCCTGAACCTATTTCTTGTTAGTTTCGCTCATTCTTTTACTACGAAAACTTCAGGGAACTTGTCCAATCTGGAAAAGACATTGAAAGTGCTTACTGGGAACTTGTGATTAAGGATATTCAAGATGCATGCAAACTCTTCGAGCCAATCTATGATCAAACAGATGGAGGCGACGGATACGTCTCGGTCGAAGTTTCACCTAAACTCGCTGATGACACCGAGAACACCATTGAAGCTGCAAAATGGCTTCACCAGAGGGTTGATCGCTCTAATGTATATATTAAGATTCCTGCTACTGCTCCATGCATCCCGTCGATCAAGGAAGTCATTGCTAAAGGAATAAGTGTGAATGTCACGGTGAGTATGCAATTTTAAAAGTCATTTTCATAAGATATTGCAGCATATCTTTACTTTGGCTAGTAGAAGCATAGTTTCGTCCTTTAAAGGTGTGCGTGCAACCATTGAGTTAGCTATTCTAACTTCGTACAAATACTAATATGTTGCACTAATTTGGTTCTATGCAGCTTATTTCTCTCTTGCTAGATATGAAGATGTGATTGATGCATACCTCGATGGTCTCGAGAAATCTGGGCTCGATGATCTGTCCAGAGTCACGAGCGTTGCATCGTTCTTTGTTAGCCGGGTGGATACCCTTGTCGACAAGATGCTTGAGAAGATTGGAACGCCTGAAGCCCTTGATCTTCGCGGAAAGTAGATTTCATTCGTATATCTGAAAAATCTGAATAAAAGAGAAGCTCTTAAGCCTCCACTCTTCTTTACCTTTGTTTCCAAACATTCCTCAGGCTGCAGTTGCTCAAGCAGCGCTGGCTTTTCAGCTCTACCAGCGGAAATTCTCAGGCCCAAGATGGGAAGCTCTTGTGAAGAAAGAGCCAAAGCAAAGACTCCTCTGGGCCTCAACTAGCGTCAAGAATCCAGCTTATCCTGACACACTCTATGTGGCTCCTCTTATTGGACCTGAGACGGTAATATATTATCATCGCCGTCCCTATAGTACTTGTGGCTCGGAAAAATAGCAGATTTTTTGTTTTATTTCTTCCAAAAATGTGATACATCTTGTCTCTAGGTCTCCACCATGCCTGATCAAGCACTTGAAGCATTCATAGACCATGGCTCTGTTGGAAGAACGATAGACTCTAACGTCTCAGAAGCCGAAGGCATTTACAGTGCTCTTGAGAAGCTTGGCATTGATTGGGGCTATGTCGGCACCCAGCTCGAGGTGGAAGGTGTCGACTCCTTCAAGAAGAGCTTCGACAGCTTGCTGGATAGCCTTCAAGAGAAGGCAAACTCTCTCAAACTAGTTAGCCTGTAAGAATGGAACTTGTTCGGTTGCTTTGATAATAAAGAGAGTCACGGCTGTGTCTCTTATTTCATTACAATCCTTGGTGTGAATCCAAGTTTGTGACTGAAAATGTTTGTGTGTGGTCATGGTTGTGATGGATGTTTTTCTAAGATTTTATGTATAATTGTTATTTATGGCTTGTAATGTCCTTTTCTTTAGTATCCCTTGTGGTGTGGCTGTTTCTCTGAACCTGAAGTGAAGGGTCAACAATAGATCTCTCTTATCCAGATTTATTTTGATTCTTCAATAACTAATAAATAATATTAATAATAAATCAAGCAAGAAAAAGAAAACTGCATTTAGGTGCTGATCACAACAAAGAAAAACCAAGAAGATAGTTGCCACAAGACAAACAAACAAGAGAAATAAAAGTACCCGGAACTTCCAACAACACATAGACATGAAGAAACCACCTAGCGAAACAAAACATCACAAAACTTAGTCGACGGCGAGCTTCCTACGCTTGTATCGTACCATCACTTTCCCCTTCACTCCCACAACCATAGCATTCCAATCAATCTCAGGGAACGGCGAAAGAAGCTCCATCTCAAAGTTTCTAAGCAAGTGGCTCCATATAGCCTTTATCTGCAAATAAGCAAACGGCTCGCCCAAACAGCCATGTCTCCCACCACGAAGGATATGTAAGAGAATGCCCCAGCTGCTTTGTCCTCCTCCCTCCCCAAGCAAACCTGTCGGGATCGTAAGTGTCGGGATCTTTGAATATGTGTGGAAGCCTGTTAGCAAAGCAGGCGATGTTGCCACAATGTGCCCTTTTGGAACATCATACTCAATCCCTTCTCTTGTCTTGACACTGAAATCGCTGTGCGAGCTTCGCAAGAGCATAATCAACGGAGGGTGGAGTCTCAACGCCTCCTTTATGCATCGGTACAGAACTTCCATTTCAGACAAGATGTCATAATCCACTCTGTTGCCGTGCTTTTGCACCACATTCTTTTGCTCGTCCAAAACAGAAGCCATGTACTTTGGGTTGCATAGGAGGTAAGCACCAGTCCATGTAGAGGTGATTGAACTCGTGTGCTGTCCAGCGAAGAGCGCTGCAATGAGTAAGCCTGTGATTTCAGCCTCTGTAGTGGAGCGTCCATCCTTGTACTTGAATCGATGAAGCACTGCAGTAAATCGTTCTCAGATTTGCCCGTTTGCTTGCGAGATGCTATGATGTTTGCAAAGATGTCAGCAAGTTTCTTGCGAGCTTGGTCTCGACGTTTGTGTGCTGGATTGGGAGGTAAGGAAAGATTACGCTTATGGGGAGCATTCCATTGTCGAGGTCATGGAAGAGGGCTGACACATCGGCAAGAGTTTGCTGCGAACCTCTTCGCCTAACAAGCAGCGACTGGCTGTTAGTATGATTAGGTGTTCGAGCTCATCTTTCAGGTCAACCTCACCACTGTCTCCCCATTTTGAAAATATTCCTGACAATATACACAAGGAAGAAAGTGAATGCAGATTATACAGAGAAACGAAAATACAAACTAAAATAAGCAAAAGCATATTCATCGTACCTCCGTCTCCGTAACCATCATATCAACATATCCTTTAAGCTTAGTGACCCTAAGTGCTTCAGTGAAAAACCTGAATTGTTCCTGCCTGATGCTGTAGTCAACGTCAAACACCACCCCAGGCCCAAATGTAGGCACATTGAATTGGTACACCTCTTGCTGGCTGAGATCAGCCTCAGGGGCCTTAAAGAAATGAGCCGAAACTTCAGGGCCAATCAAGAAGTGATGTTCTTGTTGAGCAATTTCAAAGTGAACACGCTCCCGAGTTTGGGATACTCCTCTCTCAGCATCACTATGGCCCTTTCATGAACCTTACCAAGCCACCAAACACAGGCCATGTACTGATTGTGGGAGGCAATCTCTTTTTAGACCTGGGCATAATCAAAACAACAATAAGCTTTGCAGCCACAAGGGTGGCTACAAGCAGAAGCCCGGCATTCCAGATTTTGTTTTTTCGGGACTAGTTGAATTCACGACTTCCATTGCTAGCTCGACTAAACTGCACTGAAAGAAAACACTGAGCTGTGATTTAGGATTACATCGCCACAAAAAGATCAGAACTTTGCGTGACTACAACGGGAATGAACGAAGCAAAAAAGGAAAAAAAGAAAAAAAAATCTGGACCTTACAATAAGATTAGGACAATTGTGCTCTAATCTTGACCACCTATAAAGATAGATAAACAACGGGCAAATGGCCCAGGAAAGAATGATAACTACATATCGAAATGGGCATCTATAAAACCGATCTATAATCAGAGAAACGTCCAGGCATCCATAAGCCTCCTCATGTATAATTAAATTCTACTCATCTCCATTGAAGCTGAAATCAGTTGTTGGACTCAATAAACTGAGTGATAGATTGAAATGCACACCTGATTGATGAGTGGAGAAGGCGACCTAGGCAAATCAGAATCAATCCAAGGACATCGACAGCTGCCTAGAAAGATTCAGGTTGAGCACTACACTACTGTACTGCTACGTGTGATCAGAATACTGGTTTTTAATGGAATAAATCGGAGCCCAACACGTGGTGAGGATTTGATGAAGTGCTGGATTTGGACTGTTTCGAGTGTTAGAAACAGTGGGCTTTTCTCTCTACCACTTTCGAGTGCATGGTTTTCTTTCGGCTGATAATTCTTGATTAAATACTCAAGATCGACCTAACACCGTCGATTGCTAGTGACATTTGTCCAATGAAAATACTTCGATTAATTGCTGGCAATTGGCAGCTGACTTATTCGGTAGTGTACTCGTGTTATTTTTAAGATATCAATGCTGTATACTTTGAAGTAGTACCAAGATACATTTACATATAATATTGTTAGAAATCGTGAATCAAATAATTCAGATTAAACAGTTTTGGTGATTGTCCAAACTTGACTGAGTATACCGGTTAAACGAGATCAAGACCGTCAGCAGTTCACAAGCGCACCAGAAACCGGATGTAAACTGCCAGACCGGAGTGCAGATACCGAACCTGCCACGTGAACGAAAATTCGAATTTATTCAAGGCGGGATGTTGAAGACTTCTGATAAAGCATTTAATATAAGGCTGTCGGGAAAAAGCAAGCCAATCTAAAAGAGGAAAAAGTAAATGGCGCAGCGCAAACTGCTATGGAACCGGACAGTACCCGTTTTGGATAACATTTAATGCATTGTCGGTACAAGGAGCTATCTCAAACGGCTCCCTTCATCAAGCTCAACTATAAAAAAGAGAGAGGCGTGATGAAGACAGATGACGACTAACCTTGAAAGTGGAAAACAAGTGAAAACTGTTAAGCTCTTAGCGAGTTGTTTGGGTGTCGTCCTCACTGTATGTAGACCAATTTCGGTTAGTAAGTGAGTTGTTTCCAAGGGACTTTACAAGCTCTTGAAGTAGGTGGATTGTATTATATGACTGCCTAGGTGATTCATTAGATTAAATACTGAAGACCGACCTAACACCGTCGATGCTAGTGACATTTGTCCAATGAAATACTTCGATTAAATTGCTGGCAATTGGCAGGGACTTATTCGGTAGTGTACTCGTGTTATTTTTAAGATATCAATGCTGTATATTTTGAAGTAGTACCAAGATACATTTACATATAATATTGTTAGAAATCGTGAATCAAATAATTCAGATTAAACACTTTTGTGATTGTCCAAACTTGACTGAGTATACCGGTTAAACGAAGACTCAAGACCGGATACCAGTCAGCAGTTCACAAGCGCACCAGAAACCGATGTAAACTGCCAAGACCGGAGTGCAAGATACCGAACCTGCCACGTGAAGGAAAATTCGAATTTATTCAAGGCAGGATGTTGAAGACTTCTGATAAAGCATTTAATACAAGGCTGCCAGGAAAGCAAGCCAATCTAAAAGAGGAAAAAGTAAATGGCACAGCGCAAACTGCTATGGAAACCGGACAGTACCCCGTTTTGGATAACATTTAATTCATTGTCGGTACAAGGAGCTATCTCACAACGGCTCCCTTCATCAAGCTCAACTATAAAAAAGAGAGAGGCTGATGAAGACAGATGACGACTACCCTTGAAAGTGGAAAACAAGTGAAAACTGTTAAGCTCTTAAGCGAGTTGTTTGGGTGTCGTCCTCACTGTATTAGACCAATTTCGGTTAGTAAGTGAGGTGATTGTATTATATGACTGCCTAGGTGATTCATTAGATTAAAGCTCAGGGCAGCTGGTAGGTTGTACTTAGTGTATAACTGAAGATCTAGTGAACCTTCCTTGCGAGAAAGAAGGAAGACGTAGAAGAGTTAACTCCGAACTTCCAGAAACAAACCGGTGTTCCTTCACACACACAAACACATCCCTTTTATCATCTGTCTTGGTTCAAAACCGACTGATCGGTTTCCGCACGTTACACTTAGAAAAATATCAAGTACCGGTATTGACCCTAACTGGTTAAGTACTGAAAAGAGACAAGTGTTTATTCACCCCCTCTAAACGCGTTAACTGATCCTACCAAGTGGTATCAGAGCGGGTTACTTGATATTTCTCGTACTAACCATGAATTTATCCTAACAAGTCATGACTTGTAAGAATGAAAAGGAAGTGCGGACCAAATTATGCCAAATCGGAGAAAACTAGAAGCTTACGAGATCGAGTCCCAGACAAGACTGGAGGAAAATATACCAGCTCAACCAGTAAAAACATTGGGAGCAGCAGAACTTCTCAAAACTCCACAAGGTAAACTGGATGGAAAAGATGTAACACTAACACTGGCTTTAACTGTGATAGGACTGGACATTACAACGCTGACTGCCCCAAAAAGAAGGCAGACTGGTCCAAAGGCAGAAGGAAATCAAGTGCATCCCTAGCTAAAAGGAATTTCCGTAGATGGGATGATACAGACTCAGAAGAATCTAGTTCAGAAGACGAACTGAGCAAACATGAAAGTGAGAAGAACTTGTCTGCCTGGTGGGAGATCAATCAGACCCAGAAGACAAGTTCACCTATGAAGAAATCTTGGATGCTCTTCAGAACATGGCTGATGAATACTGGAAATTGAACGAAAAGCGAAGGCTGCTGAAAAGGGAAAGGCACCGGTACAAGAGAATATCGGACCCCTGATTGAAAAAATCACACAACTGAAGGAAGAAAACAACAGACTAAGAGAAATCACCGAGCTAAAGAACTCGGAGATTCAAAAGCTGTCTACGATAGTCCAGTCCTGGACAAATTCGTCCAACGCTTCATTGTCTCCAATAAACAATGAAGGACACTAATGATCGGACAGGTTAGGATACAGTGAACAGACTAACACTGAAGAGGCGACGACATCCTATCAACCGACTACCTCACGGGTAATTAATTTTGTGTGTTCCTCTAATAATAACCCAGTTCCCACATCCTCTATGAATAGTCTAAGAGAACTGGAGTGGGATATGCAAACAGCTTATCCCCGATTCCAAATAAGAACACATTACCTCAGATGGTAAGGAGGAAACGGTACTGAATAACGACCCACGAAGGGGAAGACCCCAATAACCTAGGGGGAATGCTCACAACACAAAACTGGAAACACAAGGTAACAGAAGACCTAGATACCAGTCTCAAACAGGAACAAAATGTAGATATCTTATTGATCATGTTACTGGTAGATAAGTTAGGGTAATCCAAGTCTAGATACCTAAGAATCTAATCCCAGACCAGACCAAGTCTACGTGGATACCAAAGACTTGGTTGCTTTTGCAGGAATACTTGCAGGAATCCAACCAAACCAACTGGTTTCTAGACAGCAGATGCTGTCGGCACATGACCGGGGAGAGAAGACCTCTCACGGGCATTAAACCATGTGCCAAGATTATCATTACCTTCGAGGATAGCGACAAAGTAAAATCATAGATATGAAGACAATTCTAAATTGCTTGCTAAAAATTGAGGCATAGCTACACTAACTTGACGAGGAACCGACAATACCGACACTCTAAACTGGAATAAGCAAGTGCTTATATTCCAACGTGTTTGGTAACTTGTGAGTCCAAGAGATGTCTATGCACAAAAGACTGGATCATCTAAAATTGAAAATAATTTTCATATTCAAGATGGACTAATCTAGTTTATAACCCATCAACACTAACATGCTGGAGATAAATTAACTTTCAACATGCCAACCAGTCTCAGTAATAGGCTTAGGGGGAAGTAGACAGATATTGAATTTTTCAACTTTACACTACATCATATTCTGAGAACCATGGAATATTCCATGAGTTATTTACTGTCAGGTCATTTCATCAAAGTGAAGTAGCTGAGAAAACAAATCGGACGCTCATAGAAGCAGCCAGAATTACGCTAGCAAATACATATCTGAAGAATTCTGGGAAAACGTCAATACCGATCGCTACACTTAGAACCTGTCACTAGTTTGCAAGGAGGCAGAAAAAGACTACACTACGAGATCTGAGCTGGAAACATTTCAGATATTTCAAGATGTCTGGAAGGAGACTATACCGGATAATCGACTCCAAAAGGATTTGGTATAAGAATCTCCATAAGTAAGGAACCCCGGTGTGAGCTTAAACCGGCTTAGCAATCAACTGAAGATCCAATGAGGGGATACTGCAGGAGGATCCAGCTAAGCAAATTCAATAATCAACGAACAAATACCAGTTGACTATCGGATGAAGGGACAATCTGAGGGGAAATCCATCAGATGAAACTGGGCTAAACCTAACCACCTTAAGAAACTCATCATTAGAGATTTCAGTGTGAAATAAAGACCAAGCGTCAGTCAACATGCTTGCTCATGCCTCTGTCTCAACACGGTCTTCAAGGATTAAGACCTTAAGGGGACAACTGGATGAAAGCCGTGCAGAAACTGAACCAGTTTGAGCATAGCCAAGTTTGGACTGTTGTTCCAAAACCACATTAAATAATGACCGGTACAGAAACGGTGTTCAAAAACAAGGCGAGATTGGTCGCTCCAAGATACCTGCAATGGAAGGAACTGATTGTGAAACTGTCGCATAGGACGCGAGACTTGAAGCCATTTGGATTATACTCAGTACATGAGGACTTCAAGTAGAAATTTAAAGAAGGTTTGTATGGACGACTGTTCAGAGACCAACTCAAATGAGCACATCGACATGAAGATGAAGAGGGCGTGGCAAACACTACTAAATACCGAGGGACATAGGTTTATTATACCTAACGGCCAACAGACCGGATACCATATGCAGTATCGGTCCTCTATGGACGGCGTCAGTCAAACTCCAAGGGTTATACCAATGGTGACCACGACGATTCCAGGATTGACCAAAGAAGCACCAGTACATACCAGTGTGTCGATGACCCGTCAGTATCCAAATTCAACAAGCAAGCTTAAGTAGCCACAACAGCTGAAGCAGAACCCATGGTGATTGGGAGATACTGCTCTCATAACGCGGATATGACATCAAAAGACCGTGGCATCAAGAAAACTAACAATTCTGTATCTCGTAAAGATCAAGTGAATCAGCTACCATTTAGGATCCGGTATTCCAGTCAGACCAAAACCGAGACAGAGTTGACCTACGGTTAATCGTGCTGACCAGAAGCAAACCGATTCGACCAGAGTGCCAGCTAACATGGAACAACAAGCAGATGTTTAGAAGACCAAATTTGGATTGGTGATCGGATAGCAAAACCTATACCATGGCGATCATCTACGAGCCTGGAATCTAGCAGATTTTACAGACCGAGATTCGGACTTTTACAGACCGAGATTCGGACATCTCAGCAAAGCTATTCTATTTTTAGTGAAGCTGCTGCATTGGATGTCACGCGACGACAGGGTGAACATCCAACATCGTTTGGGGATCATATGGTGAAATGATCAGACACGACAGACCCTTCTGCAACTACAATCACAAGATCGGTACTTCACTCATAGATCATCAGAGTCGTGTGATCAAGAAAGCGAGACCGAGGGACACTTCGACAAACCGGCAAGTGACAGACACACGAAACCGCTATTCAAAGCTAAGTCTATCTCCTTTCAGAGTGCTTTTGTTAGAAATATCTTAGAGTCCCAGCATGAAGTCAATGGGAACGATGTTATATCAATATAAATGATATAACGTAGTTGCTTAGACATTACAGAAAATGTTGCATTTCGATGATTTTCAGTGCACGACTAATTTCCGGTTTCTCATAAAAACCAGCTCATAGACTTATCCCAGTTGATTTCAGCCAAAATCGAACTCCGTCAAATATCCACTACAGAAACCTAAACATAAATCGTATATCAGCTTAGCCAAGTTCTCATTACCTATACTGGATTCCTTCTGAACTGGTACTAAAATCTGTTTAATGGATATTACATCTTACCATACTGCTGGTTAAAGACCGACTTTGCTTTAATAATTGCACTGCATCAACGCACATATTATATGTCTTGGCATAGCTGGCCTTGAGTTTGCAGGGTCATCTGAATGCGTGAATAGTCTTGTCATCAAAGAATCTCTGCCAACAGACAAGACTTAAAGCTCCGATGCACTGAATGGAGCGATAAAGGATAGTCTGGGTTACGTGCACCCGTCACACAACACGACGAAACTCTCCCAAGTATTTAAGGACCTCGCACCCTCTTTCGAAGTTCATCAACCTACAATCGACTGAGTTCACAATGCCTAAACTTCCAAAACATCCACCACCCCTTAGTCAGGATAAGCCTCACAACCAGAAAAAGCCTAACTAGTCCAAATCCAGTTTTCCTTTTAGACCATCTCAGAGTCGCAATGACTCGACATTGGACGCAAACCGACCCATTAGCGTATACAAAGACCTCTTGGTGGTCCAACAAAGACGTAAAAGATGCTGTTTCGGACCAGCAAAAATTTTACAGCAAGTCCGACGGCACAGAAGGCTAGCTCCGGGAAGCTTCTCTGTGGACTGGGCGAGATGAAAGTGACAAACCCAGGACACACAGAAGATGGGACTAGCCGAAAAGAAGATACTGCGGCAGGGCAGGCCATCCTGGCACTACAAGGACCCAAAGAACAGGATGGCACCCATCCCAGTTTCTTGGTGGAGAAAAGGCTGAGAACCCACCAAGAACGGCACTGGAACTGACGAGCGATACCATGGATTGAACGCCATGCCAGACGTATCCCTCCGCTCCTATCAGATTCGTTGCGCTCTCTGAGGAGAAAACCAGCGAAGGATCTCCTCATCGCAACATCTGATTCCCCGAAGAAACCCTCGACAAGGCATGGGTTCAGGGGATATCGTAGCTCTGCAGGAGGCCAGCTGCTAAGACGGAGCAAGTCGAACAAGGTTTTCTTCAGACCTTTAGAGTCCTGTTGAGGCTGAGCGATCTTCTGTTAAGACTTGCAGTGCAGCCGCAGAGCTACCAGATTCATCGTGCTTTATGAGGAGAAAACAACCGCAATGACGACTCTCCTGCATAATGACAAATGCTACCTTCCCTCATACCGGACAAGCGATTGTCAAAAAGGGGAAAGAAGAGTACTTCCAATTCAAGAGAAAGGGCAGATGGCGGTACTACGAAGCAGAAGGCCGAGACTGAAAAATGCCATCAACAGGAAGATCGAAGAACTGGCCTACTGACAAAGCAGAAGGTCGAGATCGGAAGATGTCATCAACCGGAAGGTCGACGAACTGGCCAAATCAAAATAATAAGATAGGCTAACAACGGTTGTAATAGATTGGTATTTATGTATCAAATCCCTTTGATATAATAATACCTTTCTGCTGCTCGTTGAGTTTTTGACAATCACCAAAAAGGGGGAAATTGTTAGAAATCGTGAATTAAAGAATTCAGATTAAACAGTTTTGGTGATTGTCCAAACTTGACTAAGTATACCGGTTTAAACGAAGACTCAAGATCGAATACCAGTCAGCGGTTTACAAGCGCACCAGAAACCGGATGTAAACTGCCAAGATCGGAGTGCAGATACCGGATCTGCCACGTGAACGAAAATTCGAAATTATTCAAGGCGTGATGTTGAAGACTTCTGATAAAGCATTTAATGCAAGGCTGCCAGAAAAAGCCAAGCTGAAGTCAAGCCAAGCTAAAAGATGAAAAAGCAAATGGCACAGCGCAAACTGCTATGGAAACCGGACAATACCCGTTTTGGGTAAATAACATTTAACGCACTGTCCGGTATAAGGAGCTATCTCACAACGGCTCCCTTCATCAAGCTCAACTATAAAAAGGAGAGAGGCGTGATGAAGACAGATGACGACTAACCTTGAAAGTGAAAAACAAGTGAAAAACTGTTAAGCTCTTAAAGCGAGTTATTTGGGTGTTGTCCTCACTGTACGTAGACCAGTTTCGGTTAGTAAGTTTGTTTCCAAGGGACTTTAACAAGCTCTTGAAGTAGGTGGATTGTATTATACGACTGCCTAGGTGATTCATTAGATTAAAGCTGAGGGCAGCTGGGTAGTTATACTTAGTGTATAACTGAGATCTAGTTAACCTTCCTTGCGAGGAAGAAGGGGAGACGTAGGAGAGTTAACTCCGTACTTCCAGAAACAAACCGTGTTCATTCTCACACACACAAACACATCACGTTTATCATCGATCTTGGTTCAAAACCGACTTATCCGTTTCCGCACGTTACACTTAGAAAAATATCAAGTACCGGTATTGACCCTAACTGGTTAAGTACTGAAGAAGAGACAAGCGTTTATTCACCCCTCTAAACACGTTAACCGATCCTAACAATATAGTTTTGAACGGTTCAAACAGAAGTGCCAAAGAAACATGCCAAGACCTGAGCCGACCCGTGACTTGCTTTGGTTTATATTTTATTACCTCACATGCAAAAATAAGCTCTTCGCATCGCAACATGCGAGCGAGGATAAGGTATGATGTTGTTCATATAGTTAGTACATCAGGTCTTAAGTCTGGGCTCAATCTGTAGTAATATATTGGACGTCAATTGCTATGGCTCGCTGATGGGTTTATCCTTTGATGTTTATTTGATCAAAATAAAATGCTTGAACTCTTCCGAAGAACCACATTTGTTAGTACTCTCTATTGGACCCTTGGAGGAATGTATTAAGGAATAAAATTGATCTTGTCTCTTTCCTTTGCGGTAACTTTGTTAGATGTGTGTGTCTTTACTCTTGGGCCCCGTTTACTACACCAGATAACCCAAGAGAAGTGGTCCAATATCTATTTCTTAACTTGTTCACTTGCTAAAGGAGAATTAATTGAAGGCCAAAAAACAGGCCCGCTATAATAAACCAATCAATCTAAGATAATTTAACCAATGGCCAACCCAAGATATTAATCCTACACTAGATAAAAAATGTTGATTGACTAAAATACCATTGTTGTGACTAATTAAACCTAATTTCACCATCGCTCAAAAAACTAGGTTTGAAGGAGCGGCTGCTTTTCTCCATTTATCATCGCTGAAAGAAGGTAGAATTCGATTTTATTTATCAGACTATGTTTGATTTGTGTAAGCTCAGCTCCTTCGATCCCAACTGAAACAAAATCGAAATCCTAGCGGTAAAAATTTTAAAAAGGGGCTGAAAAATTAATCAAATGCAACTGGGAATTCTATGGGTAAGCTCTTTGTTAGTTGGGATGAGAAACTAGGATGAGAAATCGATCAATTATGTGCTACCTCGTCGTCAATTTTAATCTGTGGAGTGCAATAAGAAGCTCCCCGCTTAATGAATAATCATCATTTGCTTTGGAGTGTACGAAGGGTAGAATTGTAACTTAGTCATGGCTGAAATATATTATACTGTTCTTATCTTGCAAAGCGAACAATATTATTTATCGGAACTGACCAGTAAAAACTCCAGATTATAATTCCTAGACAAAACTATCATTTAGAGTAATCTCGTCCAATGTACGGAGCCTTGTATCATTGATACAAGCCCATAAAGACCGCAAAAGAAACATCATTGAAGAATTTGATACCCACGCGTGATTTTGATTCGAGTATCAAGAGTTTAAAGCAACATTTTCCATATAAACTCTTCACAAAAGTTTGTTGGGCTTTTCCATGTTAACATTAATGAAGAAAGGACAAAAGAAAAGCACTCACATGGATCCTTCCTAGCTAGAACCCCAACAAGCAAACACAATAATTCTCCTACATGCATGCATTGTTTGCCTCCCTCGCTTCAAATTAGTCAATCCACCACAAACAAACAAACAAACAAACATAGAGCTAAATGGATTGAGACCAGCTTCTAAAAGCTTATTATTCCTGAAAATCTTCTCAGAACACCCCAACCCACCAGAGAAGCGGTTCCTTGCGCCATTGTTGTAGTCGTAATCGTAATCAAGAAACCCTCCTTGCCGACCCATATCAAAGCTTCTTCTCTGCTCTGACACTCAAGGCACGTCATATCATTCAACACTCCATGTCCCAAGTCGGACAACATGGGCAGCTCGACTGACGTGTAAGTTATGTCCGGCGGCAAAGGAGGCAGCTCGAGACCCATGGACGACAACCCATCCTGCGGTGGTGGTGATGGCCGTTGATGGTGATTATTGCACGGAAGGTTAGTGCTGTTAGTACCACTGCCCACGAAGCTATTAGAATCCCAGCTTGTTGTGATGGTGTTTCCTGTCAGATGAAAGCCTACATCGGCATACTGCTCCTGGTAATAATGACTATTATTCGTGCCGAAGAAAGAAGCTGGTCGGCGCTGTTTGCGCAATGACGACGTCGATGCTGTTCAGAATTATTATCAAGAAATAGCAATGAAAAGTCGGCGTCATTAATATGGGACTCCTCGTCGGGGGAGATGATTGAAGTTACTGACGAGCCAGGAGGCATGTCTGAGTAGACGAAGTTGGTTCGGGCTCGGGTCCCACGCATGGACCGAGCGGCTCGGTCGTAGGCCAGTGCGGCTTCTTCTGCCGTGTCGAATGTGCCGAGCCAGTGCCGTTCTTTGGTGGTTGGGTCTCGGATTTCAGCTGCGTATCTTCCCCATGGTCGTCTCCTGACTCCGAGGAATCGATTTGCCGGCGGCGTTTCTGCTGCTGCTTGGGATGGGTTTTGTTGTTGTTGAGCTATGATGATGATGATGATGATGATGATGATGACCTTCTTTTGGGCGGCTTCGACGAGGGTGATGGGGCGGCGTTTGACGACCTTGACTTGCTCGAGCTTTCCATGTTGAGTAAACTAGCTACAAAGATATATGATTGATTGATTGATTGATTGATTGGTGTAAGAGGAGAGATATATGTATAATGCTTAATAATGATGTCTTCCGACAAAGATATACTGCTCGTAATTTTTCAGGTCGATGAAAAGTTAGATCTTCTGACAGTTTCAGAAGAAATATAGCGAGTATATACATATATATAGATATATATATATATATATATATATATATAGAGAGAGAGAGAGAGAGAGAGAGTGGGGGAGCGTATTACTATCGTATATCAGAGTGTCTTGAATCTTGAAAATATTATCGTTCTTGATTGCAGTGTGATAAAGCAGTGAGACGTGCCGTGGTTTAAATAGGGCTTTCCCTCCATTCCTTTACTACCTCTCTCTCTCTCTCTCTCTCTCTCTCTCTCTCTCTCTCTCTCTCTCTCTCTCGATCTCGATCGTGGAATAATAATTAAAGAATGTTTTAAGGGTGAGATAATACTGTCTTATTAAAATGAATCTAAGAACATGTCGTGGACTGAACTGAAGGGATTGGTCATCACATTTTGTCTGATTATTTATCATAATATACGCATCTATCATAATTGGTGTCTCTGTGTTCACATGAATCATGTACGTTAACTTAGCCTCACAAACTTAATTGATCAACCTGCTTCTTCGTATCCCTTCAAGACGTATGAAGCGTTAATAATGTTATTAATATATGGTTTTCCATACTTATATCTGACATTCAGAAGAAAACGTATACTTGATTCTTGGACACTTTGAAACTAATAACTTTTAACATTGGCTTCTCTATGCCATGCGGCTTATCTAATTGATGCATATCTCAGTATGCTAATTTGCATATGATTATTGTATAAAAAATATAAGCATAAGCAATTCAATTCGTAATCATGAACAGGAGAAGAAATAAATGTAGCTTTGTTCAATAATGGGCAGTGATGAAGAAGAATATTATAATCTAAGCCATGTGCAAGCATGTAATTTAATGCCCTAAAATCTTATCTAATAGCATGTTCGCCTCCCCTTTTTTTCCAATGCATGGTATTTGCTTACTTCTTTTTTATATATTTTTTAAATATTTTGTACATAATAGTTTCATGAGACTGAAACTTTTGGATGCAGTTGTTTGGAGGAAGCATGGATTTCCTTTGGCATAAAAATATAATTTAACTACAAATATATCAAAGCAAATTGGGTTCCATGTGAGGGGTTGGCACCTAATTGCCTTTTGCGAAAATTAATTTATTAATTTTTTCTAGCATATTGGTACGGCCGAACATAAAAAGGAGACACGTGTCTTCTTTACGTTGATAGAACAATAATAGAGATTTGTTCAAAGTATTAACAGTAGCTGCTATTCAAGGCACAAACAACCTTAGTACTAGCAGTAACAAAACATTTAATTTACTTCCTAGTTTGGATGAAATAATTTAATAAACACACACCACAGACGCAAACACAAGACTTAATAAATTTGGCAGGCAATGATTTATTACAGAAGTCAAATTTGATCCAGTTGATATTTGTCGATTCTTCTAGGCATCACGCACTCTACAGTCAAAGTCTGAATCCACCCCCATAGCGCACATTATATAATATATATAAGCTAGAATAATGTTCTCATGGTCAGGTCAAGCTAAACCAGAAAAAGGTTGTCTTAAAAGTGAGATTTTTTGCGCCTAAAAATGCTCAAAATCGAAATGATTATGTAGACCGATCTTTTTCATCGTTCAAATTGAGTAACTCCCAATTCAAGGGAAAATGTTTCATTGCTTGACAGCACTTCTTCAAAATGTTCAAAATCTTTCGGGACTCAAGTATAGTACTTAACAATACACCCCTTTATTGACAAAGATATCTAAGCTGAATGTTTGTTGATTTCAAGAACAAAAGATAGCCCTGATGTAATAATCATCTTCTCTTTTATCTTAAAATTAGGGTGTGAAGTTTGAGAGAGAGCATGTGCAAGCTAAGGTAAGCTAGCAGGTAATAATAAGCTAAACCCATTTAACGACATAAAGGTGCACCTAATAATAGTAGCACAGATGTTGATATATGTCCCTTTGTCTGAGTAGATAACTCATAACATTAGAATCTGGAATATATATCCCATTTTCTTTTTTATATTTCTCGAATCAATGCATGGAAAAAAGGAAGACATTTAGGACGACGTGGGCCAAATAGATTTAAGATAAATTAAGATAATAATCTTGAAAAGCAGTGATCTCTACTCTACTTTATGCTAAAAATTAACATGGGTGTGATATAGGGTTTTTCTCGCTATCTATCAAATCGTTTTTGACTATTGTACGAGTTTTTGCGTTCCCAATGATTTTAGACTTTATTGAGACCCTAATTACGACTGAAAATGAATAATCGGTTGCACGTGAGGGGAAGATCGACCCCATGAATTAAAATTAAGTAGAATATAAATAGCTTTTACGGGGTGATTGTTTCAACTGATCCAACATTACGGCGACACGCACATCACGATGATGTGAGTAGCATCGGAATGTAGATGAAGGTGATATGACATCGGTGTGTTTGTTTTAAGGTGATATTTCATTTTTCGGATCACGTGATATTGGAGTATTATGTTTGTTTAATCACTGTGATATGTAGGTAGATGTTGTATAAATGTCATCTTTGACCCTATACATATAATTTAAATAACGTGTTAATTTTTTTTAAGGTGATTTTTTTTGTGATAATCATTAAAATATTAAAATTTTACATTTAAGTTATACGTATTATTTATATTTATACTTTTTTAAATATAAGTTTAAATACTTTTAGATATCTAAATATTTTTAAGATTTAATTATGTTAATCATATAATTAAAATATTTATGGCATAAAGTAATAATGTTAAAATATGAGGGGTATTTTCGCACATTAAAAAGTCGATAGATCACCCCATCACCGTGATGTTGGATCACCTAGGTTTTTGGGGTGATCTAAAATATGAAATATCACTCCATTTTCATTACCTAGGTGATCCATCATTCCGGTGATGACTATCACCTAGACTAAACAAACACAGTGATAAGTGGTAAACGAGAGGATCACGGTGTTGTTTTTGGAAGATCACCCGAAAACAATCACCAGGGCCCGTTGGATTCTCGCCATATTTTTCCAAAAATATTGGGATATTGTTGGCGAGGAAACGTCTAAATTAATTCTTGATTTTCTTAATAGTGGTTCTGACTTCCCGGCTTTTCATGAAACCCATATAGTACTTATCCCCATGTGTGATAGCCCCGAGAACCTTACCCAATTTCGGCCTATCAGCATATGTAATGTTGTTTACCGCATTGCATCCAAATGCATTACAAATAGGCTGAAACATTTCATGGACCAACTTATCTCCCCTAACCAACCTGCTTTCATTCCCAATCGGTTAATTACTGATAATATACTTATTGCTTTCGAAAGTAACCATGCGATGAATCAGAGAAAGAGAGGGCGAGTAGGGTTGCAAAAGAATCGAATTTTTTTGGTTCGATTCGCGATTCGATTCGAATTTTAAGATTCGAATTCGAATATTTAGAATACGAATCCGAATAGGAATATTATTTTTTATTCGAAAGTTATCCGAATACGAATATAAAACCTTAGTATTCGATTCGAGTATTAACCGAATTATTCGATTCGTGTAATTTATTATATACTTATAAATTTTAATATATTATAAAATAATTGTAATTTTTAATAGGCCCATTTAAAAGGATCTTAGAGCCCAAATAAATACATGTAATTTCTAATAAGCCCGTGGAGAAGGATATAATAGCCCAAAATCACAAATAAAAAAACCCTCACCCTCCCTCACGTAAGATACATCATAACACTCAAAAGACCCCAAAGTCCATCGCAGTCTCTCTCGCCTTCGCCGACAGTCCAGCCACCATCGACCGCACCGGCCACGACGCCACTAGTAGTCTAACTCGCCATCCACCGTGGTTCAACCGGGTCATAGTCATTGTCTGCGATAGTAAGTATTTCTCCAGAATGCTCTTTTGTATTAGTTCGTTGCTATATTGGAGTTTTGGTTGTTTTGGTTAAATGAAATCTTGATGTTTTGGTTGTGGTTCCTTGGTAGTTGCTATATCTAAAGTTTTTGTGATTTGTATTGATGCTTTACGCAATTTCGTAGCTAGCTCTGAGGTCTGACGTGGGTAAACTATTGCGAAGCTTTGATTCAAAGACATTGGGAATATATGGATTCTTCAAATGCAATAGAGGAAGCAGTTCAAGGAGGTGACATTGCACAATCCGAGGAAATTCACAAGGTATTATTTTATGTTGTATGTGAAAATAAAGTATACAAATGACTATAAATTGTTCAAACATAATTACTTATTTTCTGTTTTCTGTTTTTTAATTACTAAAACGTGTAATCAAAGGTATTAAGTCCGAGAGCGGAGGCAAACGATGGGGGTGATAGTATTGAAGATGTCAATAGTCCCGAAATTCAAGATGTGGACGGAAGACGAAATTGGTGAAGACAAAGAAGGTGAAAATGCTGATGATGCAAGTCACCTCCGAAAGAGAAAGCGCAAGAAAATATCGAGAGCTTACACCGATTTTGTTGAAGTGACTTTAAGCAATGGAGCTAAGAAATACCAGTGCAAACATTGCAAGGGCCTCCTCTGTAAGCCAACTAGCGCCACAACAACTCATCTTTGAAATCATTTGAGGAGGTGTCTTCAAAAGAAACTTCATATGGAGAAGCAAGCAACTTTGCAATTACAATCGGTAAAATCTAAGTATGAGTTGACTCTTTATCTAGGAGATATGATCATATGAAGCAAAGAGAAGCTATTGCCCATTGGATTGTAATGCATGAGCAACCATTCAATGTCGTGGAAAACTATAGTTTTTCGTTTATGTTCAAAGTCAATCTTCCACAATTTGAGAAGATCTCTCGCACCACGGCAAAGAATGATGTGGTTAGTGTGTATGAGTTAGAGAAGAAGAAGTTACATTTGATGTTGAAAAGCATCAATAAGATTTCATTGACCACCGATATTTGGAAGTCCAAAGTGCAAAAGATCTCTTACATGTGTGTCACCGGACACTTTGTTGACTCGCAATGGCAACTCCAAAAACGGATTCTTAGTTTTATGCCTCTCCCACCTCCACACACCGGTAATGATAATCTTAAATATCTTATTATTTTTGTCACTAATTACTAACTACTAGTTATGTCATTATTTTTATTAGGCGTTGATATCTTTGATGGGCTTATGAAGTGCACGAAAGATTGGGACATCGAACAAAAGGTCTTTACCATTTCGGTGGATAATGCTTCAAACAATGATTCCGCAATTCGAATTGCCAAAGAGACTTTTTCCAAGAGTCGTAACTTGCCATTAGATGGTAAGTTATTCCATGTGAGGTGTACCACACACATTCTAAACCTTATCGTTCAAGATGGTCTTTCTGAAATTAAATGCATTATTGAAGACGTTAAAGATAGTGTGCGGTTCATTAATCAATCAGAATCTCGATTGAGAAAGTTTTCTGATATCATACATCATTTGGAATTCCGGTGAAAAGGTTAATCATAGATTGTCCTACTCGTTGGAATTCAACTTACGAGATGTTGGTTGAAGCCATGAAGGTTAAGGATGCATTTCCTATCTTTGCACAAAGAGAGCCTTTGTACGGTTGTTGTCCCACTTCAGAAGATTGGGATAAAGTCAAGGATGTCGTGGACATTCTAGGAGTATTTTATGAAGCTACTCATGTGATATCGGGTACTATTTATCCTACCTCTAACGTTTTTCTTGCTGTTATTTGGAGAGTTGCGCATGTGCTAAATGAGAAAGAGATCCATCATGATGAGTTCATTAGAGGCATGATCCGCAAGATGAAACAGAAGTTTGATAAATATTGGGGCAGTTGCAACCTTTGATGGCTATTGGAGCCATACTCGATCATCGATTTAAAATGAGGTTAGTTGAATTTGCTTTCAACAAGATATACCCCGATATTGAGGCACGTGCGAATATCTTGAAGGTTCGTGTGCATTATATGATCTTTATTTTGAATATGTCCAAGACGATAACATGAGATCTCGTAAATGTTCATCTTCCGTGCCCGATACGAGTTCTATTGCTACGAGTTCCATGTCTAAAGGAAAGCATGTACCTACTGGGTTATCTATGTTTGATGAATATTTGAACACGGTTGAGGTTGATGGCCCGATTAAATCTGAATTAGATATTTACCTAGAGGAAGTGGTCTTTAGAAGCCCCGATGGTGACGTTAGATCCGAGTTTGATGCATTGGCTTGGTGGAAATCGCAAGAGTTGAAATTTAAGGTTTTATCAAAATTGGCTCGTGATGTTTTAGCTATTTGATCGCGTGTGTGTATGTTTAAATTAAAAGATCGTGCGAGTACGTCAAGTAATAATTAAAACGAATATATTATAACTAGAATCACGCGCGATAGGCAGTGTACCTATCGTTTGTAATATAGCTATAGCGAATATCCGAGTATCGAACACGAGGAATAAATGAGTACTAGTATTAACCTATCGACTCGATATTTAACCTAAATAAAATAACAGGATTTGTTTATATTACGAACTAACTTAACAGAGCAACTTAAAGGATCGAAAGACTAAGGAACACAACTAGAAGTAATAAGAGTGACTTAAGATGACAAATATGTGTCCGGGATTCGAATCCCGCTGAGTTTTGTTGGCTAAGGCTTACGGAATATCGCTCCTACGTGATTATCGACTAAATCGCAGTAATTTCCTACCCACTCACGGATTTGCTGTCGCCCTAAACGTTCGTGGGATCTAAATTTAGCGATTACTAGACGGCGAGGATCGAGTATTTGCTGTCGCCCTATACTCGAATCCTAACGTCTACGAACGGCCTAATCGTTATTTAGCTGTCGCCCTAAACGATATACCACACATGCATATCAACACATAGACATATTGATACGAAGAAACAACATCATAGAACGATAAATAGTCGAATACACGTGTTCACGATTATCCTACGCCTTAACTACAACATAACCCAACGTTCATCTATTCCCAAACACACAAAAGGATTAGCTACTCATATCGAACGTCACAACAATGAGATTTAAGGAAAACGAGGATAGAGAACTCATAAAAACTTCCCTAAGAAGTGAATATGGCGTTTCCGAGGTGGAGCTCTCGTTCCTCGATCGTATGAGCGTAGCTTCGTTGCTGGATCGTCCCTTGAGCTTCTCCGAATCACGGGACTGCTTCTAGTGTTCTTCCTTCTCTTTTTTTGCTCTAAGTTTTCGTCCCTATCAGGTTCTTTTTCGAGTTCTGAGTAGAGCCACCCTTTTATGGTTCGAAAATGGGCTAAAACCCTGCATTTTGGCACGTTCACGGCCTCTTAACGGGCCTTCACGGCCGTGAAGGCGGCTTAAAAACCTATTTCTTGACTTTCTGGCATGAGTCACGGCCTCGTGCAACACGCTTCACGGCCGTGACGACGGCTTAAACCCTAAATCTTGACTTTCTGGAAATAGTCACGGCCACGTGCATCATAAGTCACGGCCGTGAATCGACGGATTTTTCCTTCGTTGAGCTCTCTGCCTTGATTCACGGCTTGTTGCATAAGGCCTCACGGCCGTGACACTTGAAGCCTACTCTCTACTTAAGCCTCTGCCAGGGTTCACGGCTTGTTGCATAACTATTCACGGCCGTGAGTGGAGCTTGTTCAAGTCTCTGTCGTCGTTCACGGCCTCTTGCATAACGTCTCACGGCCGTGACACCTGAGGGTCTTCTCATCTTAACCTCACTGCCCTCGTTCACGGCCTCATGCGCGGTGATTCACGGCCGTGTACGTTGCCTGGCAGCTTCATACTGGGTCCTTTTCGCGTCGTTTTCGCCTCGTTTTCGTTCCTTTTCGCTCGATAATCATTCCAAGGTCCTACAATATTTAAATGGGTGTAAATAAAGCCAATAAATGCATGGAATGACCAATAATTTCTTATTAAAACCAAATAAATACAACAATAAACGTATTAAAATACGTTTATCAAACCTCCCCACACTTAAACTTTTGCTTGTCCTCAAGCAAATTAAAAGCAAGAAAAGGGTAACAAGATAACGGTACGACCGTTCACAATTCACCAACGCAGATGGAAAATACAAAATGGAATCAATCAAGCAATTATGGACACTGCAACAATAATAAGCACTTATCGACACGAATTTCCTTAGCACTACTAATCGAGATCCACACCTCACAGGAATTCACTCAAATCACTCAGTGTATAGGCTAATAAAATCGGTGAATCGCTCAATTCATGCAGTAATCTAGTCTAAACCATATGCTTGCAAGTCAATCGCACGTCTACTACTTAAAGCAGTTAGCATGAATCAGAAGGTCTTTTCGGGTTAAATGGGTTCAGATAGTAACGAGATGGTAATGGAATCACATATGAGTAGCAGTCGTGTCGGTCTTCATGTCATTGTCTAAAGCACGCCAACAATTAGCCTTTCTGATTACGCTGTCTTCATATTCTTTTTTTTTTGCTGCGTTCCACTATGCCTTTCTTCTTCCAAGTCTATAAATGAGGGGATGATGTGGAAAACACGAGACCGGAAGATTATCAAAGGAAAGGTTCTTTTTCTTTCTTTTCGCAACAGCTTATTCTCCTCATGCTTCACTTCTCCAAAATTTTTCTTCTTCTTCTCTTTTTTTTTATTTTCTTTTTTTTTCTTCAACAAACTGTTCACTTCTGGCGGGACGTCATCTCTGCGCTTTTCGACTTTGACATTTGACTTTCACTTCCGCTTAACTCGGGTTCAAATGATCTCTGGAGGCTTATTTAGGTGAGAGGGTTATGATATACTAGGTGTAAGGAATAAATAGGCTTAGGCACAAAGTGGCTAACTACGGTGATCAGTCGTGGTCGGGAACTTTGGCCGTGGACTTATTTCCTAATGCCTTCGTCATATTCATACAAAACATACTATAAGCAATTTCAATGCGTATCAAACAAGCAAGTTCTAGAGAGACGTAAATTATGCACTACTCACACAACCAAGAAAAAATGAGCAAAAGCTCGTCAGCTCAAACTCTCACAACGGAACATGGGTTATGTGTGTGAATCTCTCAAAGTAATACTATATCTATTCATGCTGAAAAGATTAAATCACTGATGCATGTCTTTATCGCTCACTAGACTCCCTAATATGCAATCCACATTGAGATGAACGCAAACAATCATGCTAAACTTTTATAGATTTAAAAGCCAAAACACGTCAAAAATTTTCACGTAACTTTTCAACAAAATTCCTTAACAAAATTCCCCCTCCCCACACTTAAGATTCACGTTGTCCTCAACGTGTAAAACAAATAACAGGAAGGTAAAAGAAGTTGAAAAGAACGTGACTCCCCTGAAAAATTGGCGTGACCCTGCCTCTATCATTTGATGTAGTTTGAACATGGTTGCTTCACTGATTCTGTATATTTTGGGTCGTAGTCTGAATTCGTGTCACGTTTCCTGTAAGCACTTAATAAAAAAAATTAAACGTACGATGGAAATAAAAAGTAACAGCAAAACGAGTCATAATCATCAAAAGTGTCGTGATGACTAAACCAAACACACAAAGTGTTTTACAAAAGAAAAATCCCAACTAAAATCGGAAGTAAGGTGGTGGTGGTGAGGGCTGCCGAGGGCGAAGGAACGCCAGTGACTCCTGTGATCGCCTGACCGCGTCGTTCATGGCTTTAAGGGCCTGCTCATATCGCTGTTGCTCCTCGCGGTAGCGTCGGTGGGCTTCCTCGTTTTGACGCTCATACTCTTCCTGGCGCCGTCGTGTCTCCTCATCGCGTCGAATGGCCTCCTCTTTGTAGCGTAACATGTCCTCGCGCGCAGTGTGTGAAGGTCGGCGGCTGAGGCAAAACGAGCAACCCCTGATGATTCGCCCTCGTGATAACCAGAGGAATGGGAAGTGCCGGCAGTGTCGGGGTGATCTGGGAATGGCCCCACGCCCTCAATTTGTAGTGGCTCTGGGAATGCATCGCCCAGGTCCGTCTGCCCACGGTAGACCTCATGCCAGACGTAGACCTTGTTCGAGCGGGACCAGGTGGGCGCCTTGATCAACATCTTCATCTTCACCATCATATCCTCGTTGACCGGATTACGCCCGCCCACAATCTCCATCTCCGGTGGATGTTCTGGCCATAGGTTAAGGCCTTTGATGATCCTAGTAATAAATGGCGCTACTGCGATCTTCCCGTGGCTACGAATGTCGGCCTGGGCCGCGAAGGCGTGCTTCAGGCCATTCCTAGGTGTACGTGTTCCCCGCGCTGCATCTTGGCTAAATAAAAGAGGTCGCGAAGACCAATCGCGCCGTGTGACTCGCCCCTTGGTGTGAGCGAAGTCGTCAGTAGCCGGTGGATATATCGCAGACCGGGGCTCGTGAGTGATGAGGCCTTCGATGTTTTGACGCTGAAGGGTGGCTCGCCGGGTCTTGTAATCTCATCCCAACAGGCGTGTCGGACGTCCGGGTTTTCCATATAATTCTTGTAATACAAGTCTTGTAGCCCTTGGTGCCCGTAAGGTAGCTCCGGTGTCCCAATTGCACGGCATATGTCTTTAATGGTAAACACCTCCTCCGTGTTAAACGCCCGAAAAGTAATCTTGTTCCGGCCGAATTCTTCGTGGGCGAAGGTGGACAGGAACTCCAGGGTAAGCTCTTTATATCCCGGCTCGTCGATGTGAAAGAAATCGAGCCACCCACTCAGTGACAGGTAGCCGGCCACCTGCTGGTCAATGTTGTACTTTTCCAGCGTCTCGTGATCAATCTGATCAGTTAGAATGAATTCCGTGTTCTTTAGCCTGTTGTAACGAGCCTGGTGCGTGACGTCGTCAAACTGCCCCATAGACTCTAGCAGTGACGGTGTGCGGCTCGTGCTTGGGCCTCGACGTTGACGACTCGTTGATGCAGATGAGCGGCTTCGACCCATAGTACCTAGAAGTCCAAATGTTAGTTGGCGAGAAAAAGATAATCACACAGCTCGGCTCGACCAACGTAGCGACAAAATTGACAATTCTAAAGCAAGAACATATGAACATTCAAAGCGGCATTTTGTCGAACACATAATAGACCAACTAAAATACTCTTTCAAATCGCAATAATCGATGAACCAAGCACATTCTTCAACTTCAAACGATAAAACGACGCTAATGAAAACACTAAGCAACCATTCGGCAACAATTTTCGAAAATCCCCAAATTAAGTACTTAGGGTTATTGGTCCCAAATTGAGAATTGACGGACGAAATGAACAAGTTCAGCGAAACCATCGTGTTTAAAGCAAGTATCTAACCACGGGGGAGGAGTGACAACACCAAAAGCTACCCAATTTCGAAAATCATCAAATTCGACAATTAGGGTACAAAAAGAAAACAAATCGACATTCAAATTCGTGGTTCAATTCAACATATTTGACATGCCCATAATGATACTAACATGTAATGATCGCAGAAAAAAACAGAGTAATACCCAATTAAACAAATTCCAATGACATCCCGACATTCAAACTAATTAGGGTAAAAGCAGTCGTACCTTGCGATTTTAAGAGAATGTAGGTTATAGAGTGTTTGTATGTTTCGCCGGAGTGTGTTTGGCGGTGTGCTTGGTGGTCGGATGTGGCCGCCGGTCGGTTTGTGGGTGAATTTTAGGTTGTGAGGGAGAGGAGAGAAAGAAAGGGGGAAAAGAGAAGGGAGGAAATGGCGAAAATTTTGTTTTCTATGCAGTCCCGTCGATGCCGTGAATGCATATGCACAGGCCGTGACCCGGGGCAGTGTGTTTGTTGTGAGTGGTTCACGGCCGCGACTCAGAAGGTGATAGGCCGTGAACGAGGGCAGTGGCATTGCCTCGTACGAATCACGGCCGTGACTTAATGAGACGCAGGCCGTGAGATATGTTTTTTATTTTTTATTTTTTTGTATAATGCTTAAACATAAATAAAAATACCTGGATTGCCTCCAAAAAGCGCTTCTTTAACGTCGTGAGCCGGACGTACCCTTTTTCGTTCTATGATAGCTTGAAATCGAGGTACATGACCTCCTTTGTTCCTGTGTCTGCTCCTCCTCCGTAGTAATGCTTCAGTCGATGGCCATTAACCTTGAAATTTCCCTGCTCAACATTTGAAATTTCGACAGTACCATAGGGGAAAACACGAGTAACTGTAAAAGGTCCAGACCAACGAGATCTTAGCTTTCCGGGAAAAAGTCTAAGACGAGAATTGAAAAGGAGGACTTGATCCCCCTATTGAAATTCTCTATGTTGCTTGATCTTCTTATCGTGATACGCTTTTGAGCGCTCCTTATACATTTTTGCATTGTCGTATGCCGACAAACGCCATTCATCAACCTCATTGATCTGGAGCTTACGTTTTTCACCGGCTTGCACCAAATCGAGGTTTAGAGACTTTATCGCCCAGTAGGCTTTATGTTGTAGTTCAACAGGAAGGTGACATGCCTTTCCGTAAACTAGTCGATATGGGGTAGTGCCTATTGGCGTCTTATATGCAGTCCTATACGCCCAAAGTGCGTCGTTAAGTTTATTCGCCCATTCCCGTCGATTCCCATCTATTGTTTTCTCTAGAATGCGCTTTAATTCACGGTTCACTACTTCTACTTGACCACTAGCTTGGGGATGGTATGGGGTGGATAGACTGTGTCTAACACCATAACGTTCTAACGTGCGTGCAAACTGGGTGTTACAGAAATGTGTACCCCTATCACTAATAATGCACCTAGGCGCGCCAAAACGTGAGAACAATGCTCGAAGAAATCTAACGACTACCCTAGCGTCGTTCGTGGTAAGGCTTGCGCCTCGGCCCATTTAGACACATAGTCGACCGCAACTAGGATGTACTTATTATTGTACGAGCTAGGGAATGGTCCCATAATCTATACCCCAAACGTCGAAAATTTCACAAACTAGGATGAAGTTCTGGGGCATTTCGTCGCGTTTCGAGAGATTACCTGTGCGCTGACACTGATCACAAGTGTCAACGTACCTTTGGGCGTCCTTGAATATCGTGGGCCAGTAGAATCCGCTTTCCAACACCTTCTGAGCGGTTCTGTTGGCTGCGTAGTGCCCTCCGGTCGGTCCATTGTGGCAGTGCCTCAGGATCTGTGTCGTTTCGGGAGCGGTAACACATCGTCGTATCACCTGGTCTGCACATCGCCTGAAAAGATGTGGTCTTCCCAAAAGTAGTATCTCAAATCAGAAAAGAATTTCTTCTTTTGCTGACTGGTATACTCCTTTGGTAGGACCCTCGCAACAAGATAGTTAGCGTAATCTGGCAACCAGGGAGTGACGTCACTTACCACCTGTATCGAGTAAAGATGCTCGTCTGGGAACCTATCTTGTATCGGCCTTCCGTCCTTGTGGTATATTTCGGACTCCTCCAGTCGAGAGAGGTGATCCGCCGCTAGGTTCTCCGCACCCTTCTTATCCCGAATCTCAATATCGAACTCTTGCAGTAGTAGGATCCATCTGATTAGCCGTGGCTTGGCATCGGGCTTTGCTAACAAGTACTTAAGAGCAGAATGGTCAGTAAAAACGATAACTTTGGATAGGATAAGATATGACCTGAACTTGTCGAAAGCAAACAAGACAGCCAACAGCTCCTTTTCGGTGGTCGTGTAATTGGCTTGGGCTGCGTCTAACGTCTTACTCGCATAGTAGATCGGCCTGAAATGGTTGTCCTTACGCTGCCCTAACACGGCTCCAACTGCATAGTCACTAGCATCGCACATTAGTTCAAATTGAAAGCAAATTGAAAGCATGCAAGCACTCGTCATTAAAATCAAATGGGGCATCTTTTTCTAGCAACCTAGACATGGGTCTCGCGATCTTAGAAAATCTTTTAATAAACCTACGATAAACCCCGCATGTCCTAGAAAGCTCCTAATGGACTTCACGTTCGAGGGAACGGGCAATTTTTCTATCGTCTCTAACTTAGCTTGGTCCACTTCGATTCCTTTAGAGGAGATCTTATGACCGAAAACTATACCCTCTCGAACCATGAAGTGGCACTTTTCCCAATTAAGTGCCAAGTTTGTTTCCTCGCATCGTGCGAGTACGAGTTTCAGATTTGACAAACATGCATCAAACGAGGAACCGAACACAGAAAAGTCGTCCATAAATACCTCCATTACTCACCTACCAGTTCGTCGAATATGGTCATCATGCATCGCTGGAAGGTGGCTGGGGCATTGCATAAGCCAAATGGCATCCTTCGGTACGCGAACGTTCCGAACGGGCATGTAAACGTCGTCTTTTCCTGGTCCTCGGGTGCTATGGGGATCTGCAGATAACCTGAAAAACCATCAGGAAACAATAAAATGAATGACCAGCGAGTTTTTCTAACATCTGACCAATAAACGGTAAAGGAAAATGATCCTTTCTCGTCGCATCGTTCAACTTCCTGTAGTCAATGCAGACGCGCCATCCAGTCACCGTCCTCGTCGGAATCAGCTCGTTCTTGTCATTGGTGACGACCGTCATGCCTCCCTTCTTTGGGACTACTTGGACCGGGCTGACCCATGCGCTGTCTGAAATGGGATAGATCATCCCTGCGTCTAGCAGTTTGATCACTTCCTTCTTTACCACGTCCTTCATATTGGGGTTGAGCCGCCTTTGGCGTTGAGCGACCCGCTTGAAATCGTCCTCCATGAGGATCTTATGCGTGCAGTAGCTCGGGCTGATACCCCTTATGTCGGATATTTTCCATGCCAAGGCCTTCTTGTGCGCTTTCAACACATCCAAGAGCTGGCCCTTCTGTCCGTTGTCTAGGCTCGATGAGATGATGACTGGTAGCCCTCCATTGCTGCTAAGGAACGCGTACTCGAGGTGGTCGGGCAGCGGCTTCAACTCTAGGACCGGTGGCTCCTCAATCGAGCTCTTTTCTTTGTCCTCTTTGCTGCTCTCGTCGATGGCTATGATAGGCTCGTCGACCTCCTCCCCACACTCGTCGATTGCCATAAGTGTATGCATGTCCTGCTCGCCGACCTGTGACAGACCTTGCACGGAAAAAAGAAAATCGTGCTCAAACACGTCTAAAAAATAGCATTTATCGTCTTGCTCATTACTCTTTTTCATCGAATCTGCCATACTAAATGTAACCTTTTCTCCATCTACTGTCAACTTCAATGTACCATTCCTAACGTCTATCATGGTTTCTCATGTGGCTAAGAACGGTCTGCCTAATATCAACGGGACATTATCATCCTCCTCCATGTCTAAAATAACGAAATCAGCAGGAATTACGAACTTATCCACTTTAACTAGAACGTCCTCGATAACACCTCGAGGATACTTCAACGATCTATCGGCTAACTGCAAGCTCATCCTAGTGGGTCGTGGCTCACCTAATCCTAAGCACTTAAACATTGAATATGGGATTTAGTTAATGCTAGCACCTAGGTCGACTAACGCATGCTCAACAACTAAGTCTCCTATAAGACAGGGAATAGTAAAACTCCCTGGGTCCTTAAGCTTCTTAGGGATCTTGCTTTGGAGTATCGCGAGCACTCTCCTCGCAGGCATACGGTGGAGACATGTTCGAGCTTCCTTCTGTTCGTCAGTAGGTCCTTCACGAACTTGGCGAAGCTAGGCATCTGCGTAGTAGCTTCAACAAAAGGTAGGTTAATATGCAATTCCTTACACATACTCATAAATTTACCAATTGTGCCTCGTCTTTATCCTTCTTTAGTCGGGCTGGGTAAGGAATTTTTGGCTGATATGGCTTCACCGATGGCCGCTCGATCTCCTTTGCCTTTCTTTCTCCGGCTCGACCTTCTCCTTCTCAGCTTCGGCGTTTTCCTTTTCAGCTTCAGCTTTCTCAACATTGCTGCCTTTGCCCATCTCCATTTCTGGCTCGTCGTGGACCTCGACCTCAGCTTTATCATTTGATTTCTTCTTGGGAGGTACCTCTTGCAACTCTCTTCCGTTTCTCAGGGTGACCGCCTTGCAATACTCCTTGGGATTTGGTTCGGTATAACTTGGGAGTGATCCCTGAGTTCGCTCAGCCAACTGCTTCGCCATTTGGCCCACTTGTTGCTCCAATTTCTTGATAGAAGCGTCGGTATTCTGGCACGTACTTCTATGTACTCCTCCATCTTATTCATCCGACTCTCGTGGGCTTGTGTGGTGTTGCTGAAATTGGTGATGAGCGTCTTCATCATATCCTTCATTTCCCTAATGTCGTCGGACCCCGACCCTGCAGATGTATTCTGATACGGACGTGATGTTCCTCCTTGGAAACCAGAAGATCTAGGTTGGAATCCCGGTGGTCCTTGGGCGTTGTGGTTTTGGTTTCCATATGATAGATTTGGATGCGCGCGAGGTTGAAAACTTCGCTGGCCTTGGTAATTCCCCATATAGTCCACGTGTTCCAGTGATTGTCCGACTTGGCACTCCGAGGTCTCATGAGCTGCACCACAAATCTCGCATTGTGGTGTATATGGCTTCTGAGGCAATGGGCTTGTCATCATGGCATGTATTGGCTGTATTTGCCCGGCCTTTGGGAGTAGTGTGTTGATCACTGTCTGGAGCTGGGAATTGGTAGTTGCAATCTGCTGTTGCAACGCCTCAATCTTGGCATGTGTAGCAGTCTCCTCGCTCACCCCCAACACTCCTGGAGTCTTAATCCTCGTATTGCCTCTCATGAAACTGTTCCTCGAGTAGTCTTCAATTAGGTTCCAAGCGTCTGTAGCATTGAGCTTTACGAGCCCTCCTCCCGCGGCTCCGTCTAACATATGAACTGTTTGATCATTGAGGCCCTCATGAAATCGGTTGATCATAGCGGCCTTCGACATCCCGTGTTGTGGACATTTCTTCAACAGCGATTTGTACCTCTCCCACACTTCGTAAAGATTCTCTGAATCCTTCTGGTGAAAAAAGGAAATCTCCGTCTTCAACCGTAATACCTTTGACAGTGGGAAGTAATGGCCGATGAATGCTGCTCGTAGTTCTTCCCACGTAGTGATCGATCTGGGCGGTAACATCTCCAACCAATCCTTCGCCCTGTACTTGAGTGAGAATGGAAACAACATTAGCTTAATCGCATCACTCGGGACCCCATTAATCTTAATGGTGTCTGTTACTGTAAGAAAAGCCTTCAGGTGGGAGTACGGATCATCATCGGGATTTCCTTCAAACTGGGCCGTCTGAAAGATCATCTGAAGCCAGGCGTGCTTCAGCTCGAAATTGTTGTTCTCGATCGGCGGAATAACGATTGCCGATTCAGTTCCGCCGAGGGAGGCACTCTTGAGTAGGTCTTGTAGAGATTGTTCCTCTTCTTGGTCCTGGTGGACCGGTACTCTGCGTTAAGCCATCTCGACTTCTGTCTCTTGACCGTCTACAGATGCCTCTGTTCGAGAATTCTCTACCGACTCCTGAGAGTTGTCCTCTGAGTAGCTTACTAACGCTTCTTGATAGTTACTAGTCGTGCCTTCTGAATTGTATCTGAGTTGCCTTCGCAATTTCCGCTCGAAATCTGGATCTCCTTCAACAATTTGACCCGATGGGTGGTTTCGGGTCATCCACCGTCAAACAGTACCTTCAATGAGTGAAAACGAAATTTAGCGAAGAACTAGACAAATACGTTGAAAATGTAACGACACTAATAATGATGTAGAAACAAAAAACGCAATTAACCAAAAACTGGGAAAATAGCTAAATTACCGAACTAGGGTGTTCCTAATATCAATCTAATCCCCGGCAACGGCGCCAAAAACTTGATCGCGTGTGTGTATGTTTAAATTAAAAGATCGTGCGAGTACGTCAAGTAATAATTAAAACGAATATATTATAACTAGAATCACGCGCGATAGGCAGTGTACCTATCGTTTGTAATATAGCTATAGCGAATATCCGAGTATCGAACACGAGGAATAAATTGAGTACTAGTATTAACCTATCCACTCGATATTTAACTTAAATAAAATAATAGGATTTGTTTATATTACGAACTAACTTAACAGAGCAACTTAAAGGATCGAAAGACTAAGGAACACAACTAGAAGTAATAAGAGTGACTTAAGATGACAAATATGTGTCCGGGATTCGAATCCCGCTGAGTTTTGTTGGCTAAGGCTTACGGAATATCGCTCCTACGTGATTATCGACTAAATCGCAGTAATTTCCTACCCACTCACGGATTTGCTGTCGCCCTAAACGTTCGTGGGGATCTAAATTAGCGATTACTAGACGGCGAGGATCGAGTATTTGCTGTCGCCCCTATACTCGAATCCTAACGTCTACGAACGGCCTAATCGTTATTTAGCTGTCGCCCTAAACGATATACCACACATGCATATCAACACATAGACATATTGATACGAAGAAACAACATCATAGAACGATAAATAGTCGAATACCTGTTCACGATTATCCTACGCCTAACACGATCAATACTACACGCTATAGTCGAATTACCCTAACCACAATTACGTTCTACTCCAAACGCCTCTACTTACAACATACGACCAACTTCATATCGCAACCACACACAAAAGGATTAGCTACTATATCGAACGTCACAACAATGAGATTTAAGGAACGAGGATAGAGAACTCATAAAAACTTCCCTAAGAAGTGAATATGGCGTTTTCCGGGTGGAGCTCTCGTTCCTCGATCGTATGAGCGTAGCTTCGTTGCTGGATCGTCCCTTGAGCTTCTCCGAATCACGGGACTGCTTCTAGTGTTCTTCCTTCTCTTTTTTTGCTTTAAGTTTTCGTCCCTATCAGGTTCTTTTTCGAGTTCTGAGTAGAGCCACCCTTTTATGGTTCGAAAATGGGCTAAAACCCTGCATTTTGGCACGTTCACGGCCTCTTAACGGGCCTTCACGGCCGTGAAGGCGGCTTAAAAACCTATTTCTTCTTTTGACTTTCTGGCATGAGTCACGGCCTCGTGCAACACGCTTCACGGCCGTGACGACGGCTTTAAACCCCTAAATCTTGACTTTCTGGAAATAGTCACGGCCACGTGCATCATAAGTCACGGCCGTGAATCGACGGATTTTTCCTTCGTTGAGCTCTCTGCCTTGATTCACGGCTTGTTGCATAAGGCCTCACGGCCGTGACACTTGAAGCCTACTCTCTACTTAAGCCTCTGCCAGGGTTCACGGCTTGTTGCATAACTATTCACGGCCGTGAGTGGAGCTTGTTCAAGTCTCTGTCGTCGTTCACGCCTCTTGCAAAGGTCTCACGGCCGTGACAGCTGAGGGTCTTCTCATCTTAACCTCACTGCCCTCGTTCACGGCCTCATGCGAGGTGATTCACGGCCGTGAACGTTGCCTGGCAGCTTCATACTGGGTCCTTTTCGCGTCGTTTTTGCCTCGTTTTCGTTCCCTTTTCGCTCGATAATCATTCCAAGGTCCTACAATATTTAAATGGTGTAAATAAAGCCAATAATGCATGGAATGACCAATAATTTCTTATTAAAACCCAACTAAATACAACAATAAACGTATTAAAATACGTTTATCACTATTCCCGTTAGCACGGTGGCGTCTAAGGCTACATTCGGTGCAGGGACCCGAGTTTTAGATCCTTACCGCTCTAAGTTATCAACCGATATGGTGCAAGTCTTGATATGTGGAGCAGATTGGGTTCGACAACTTCACGAATCACTACATCGGTTATGACATATGTAAGTTCTTTTTTTGTATATTTATTTGATATTTTATCATGATTGTTGTGCTAATTGATGATTTGTGAATTAATGCCTTGCAATACAAACTGCCGATTGATGGTTAATTATTTTTCTTATGTTGCTAATTTACTTTTCGTTTGTATAATGCTTTGCTTGTGTGGGATTGAAAATCTAATGATTTCAATCACTTTGGTAATAATATCTTAATTTATCTTATAGGTGGAAGAAGAATCGGTTGATGTCATTTTGCAAGCGTGATTTTCGGAAGCAAGGAGACAATAATTTTTTGATGTCTATGTCTCGAATCGTTTTGGATTGAATGTATTTTGTAAGCTATATTGATTTAAATGTGTTTTGTAAGCTATATTGATTTAAGACTCAATTATATTCGGTATCTTTTGCTGTAATATTTGTTTTTATTACAGGGAAAAATATATACGAATCCGAATATTCGAAAATATTCGAATATATTCGGAAAAGACATTCGAATCGAATTCGAATCGGAAAAAAAGTTCGTTTATTAATCGAATACGAATAAGAATATTCGTATAATTAATCGATACGAATAGAATATCAAGCTATTCGATTCGATTCGATTCGTTTGCAACCCTATGCGAGAGGGTTATTGCTCCCTTAAACTGGACATGAGCAAAACCTACGAGGGTGGAATGGTCCTTTCTGGAGCGAGTATATGTAAGCTGGGTTTTCATTCTTCGTTCATTAAATTAATTATGCTTTGTATCTCCTCGGTCGAGTATTCTTTTGTGCTTAATGGGCGTTGCTTTGGGCGTATTACTCCCGAAAGGGGTCTACGTCAAGGAAACCCCTTTGTCTCCATATTTGTTTCTTTTTTTGTACTGAAGCTTTCAGTTGTCTACTAAAGAAGGCTGAGGCGGAACGGGTGTTGCATGGGATAGCAGTATGTCAAGGGGCTCCAGTTGAATCGCACCTCCTATTCGCTGATGACACGTTGATCACGAGCAAGCGATGAAAAGCATGCAGGTGATAGAAGATATAGTGATAATCTATGAGCGAGCCTCGGGTCAAATGGTTAGTTTTTCGAAACATTGGTGGCTTTCTCTCCAAATGTGAGTGATCGGGCTCGAGATCTTTGTTGCGGGGCTCTTGGTATTTGCCGAGAAGCCAAACACAATCTTTATCTTGGGCTGCCTTCGGTCATTGGAGAAACAAGAAGGAAGTATTCAACTACATACGGAATAGAGTTTGGAAGCGTGTACGAGGATGGTCAGAAAAAATGCTTTCCCAAGCCGGCCGCGAGATCCTCATCAAAGCAGTTCTGCAAGCGATCCCGACGTAGGCAATGAGTGTTTTCCAATTACCATCTTCACTGGTTCGGGATATCCAGAGAATGGTTTCTCGATTTTGGTGGATCGCTTGCGATAAACAAAAACTCCATTGGGTCTCATGGGAGAACTTATGCAAGCCAAAAGCCGAAGGTGGAATGGGATTTCGTGATATTAAATTGTTTAACATGGCTCTTCTTGCTAAACAGGTTTGTCGAATCTTCACTAAGCCTGAATCCCTTCTCTCTCGACTGCTCAAGGGGCGATATTTCCCAAATGGCAGCATTATGAATGCGACCATCAGTTCGAGACCTTCAAGCACATGGCGGACCATCATTGCTGCAAGACCGATTGTCCGTGCGGGCTTTCGTTGGCAAGTTGGAAACGGACGGAGTATTAATGTATGGACGGACCCTGGCTTCCACGCCGGGATCTTTTTGTGTCATCACACCTTTTTCGTTGGCCGTTCGAGGATATGACTGTCGCTGATCTCCTCTCTTCGCGGACGGGGGAGTGGTCAGTATCGTTAGTTCAATCCATGTTACCCATTGATGTGAACGTGATTCTGGGCTACCCTTTAAGTGTGATGAATTGTCCCGATAAAGTCGTTTGGCACTCTACGAAGCACGGTGCATTCACGGTTAAGTCCGCATATCACGTGGCCCGACATCTGGTACCTCGAGATCACGCGTCCTCAAGCTCGAGGCGTAATGAGTGGGGCTTCTTGTGGAATGCTAAGGTTCTCCCGAAGGTCAAGGTCTTCATCTGGCGGCTCTGTATGAAAGCCCTGCCTACAGCTGCTAACCTTGTCGATCGCCACTGCTTTCCTCAAGCCGTATGTAAACGTTGCGGCGATCCTCGAGAGGATGAACGGCATGTGTTCATGGACTGTCCCGAGTCCAAGTTGGTCTAGAAGGCATCTGGCTTGCCACTCAAGATTGTTCGCTCCTGGTCTTCATCTGTGACGACATGGTTGCGGGATTTACATAACCTTCTGAGCCCTCCGAATTTCGAACTTCTTCTATCGTATTGCTGGGCTATTTGGCATTTTCGCAACAAATGGGTCATGGAATCTGAGGTGTTTTCTCCAAGAAAGGTGATGATGAAGGCAATGGATGGAGCTCAACATCTGCCAATTACAACTACTGCTATATCGGCCGACAAGGTTCTGCAATCTCTGAGTTGGCGTCCCTCGAGCATTGGCAAAATAAACTTAACTTCGATGGAGCGATTCATCAGGAGCGTAATTGTAACGACCCGACTTCCTAGATACGTATTTTGGCGGATTTTCGCAGCGTAAGCAGCGGAAAGCCCATTTAATTAAAAACTTTTAAAATATAATAATACAAATATGTTCGATGTCTAAATCCATAAGTCCAAACCCAAACACATTTTTATTCATTGGGCCGAAGCCCAATAAGTCCAAGCCCAAATTTAAAAAAACACGAAACATAAACTCGTTCCACAGGTCGCGTCCCATGTACTGCGCCGCCCTCAAAAGTTCGTGGAGTCACCGCCATCAGCCATCTTACCTACACACGTAAACTCTGAGCTTTTGCCCAGTAGATGAAAATATGCATGAATGCAAATGCTCTCACATCCCAATCTCGACTTATCTCACAAATATACACGCTCGACTCTTTTCTCATATCTCATATCTCATATCTCATATCATCACATCACATTCAGGGCCCGAGGCTTAGGTACTAAAGGCAACACAGCGCGCAGGGGTCAGTAGCTCGGGAGGCCCCACTCCCACAAGGGTCAGTAGCTCGGGAGGAGCCCACTCCCCACATCTCAATCATATAGTGCGCCTTAGTCCTAAGCTCAATTCATACCATTCGACAACCATCACTCGGTCATAAACTACCCCACTCATCAACACTATACAATGTCACCGTGACTACGCACGATTCTCTCCCCTCATAACACGTGTATGCAAATGTCATGCAAGTAAAATGCAATACATAAAAATGCAAATCTTCATATCATGTATCGGCCCGAGGTATCAGCTAGGCCCGATCCGAAAACTATCGTACGCTAAATAATCGTGCCCAGAGCCCGCGTTCCGAATTACTCGGCCCGAAACCTTACTCATCGATCTCTCTCCCGAAGTTTCACTAAGAGTTCCCAAAATTAATCCTTTTCACTTTATTTAACACCGTAATTTCAAAATTGGTCCCTAATTTAATATATTTTTAAAACTCTATTGTCCAACTTTCAAAATATCACTTAAATTTCTAATTTATAAATACTTTTTTAAATTTTTGCATTTAAAACCCAAAATTTCATAGTTTACTTTTAAGGATCCGAAAATTTTCCTAAGTTTCAGATCTGCCCCAAATCTTTAAAATTTCAGATCTACCCCGAAGTTTATATTTATTTAAAATCTCTCCTGTTGGATTTTACATTCTCAGCTCCCAGATTTAAAATTTTTCAATCTAGTCACCGAATTTTGAAAATTACACAAAGGACCCCAATTATTTATTTCGATTTCAAATCTCCCCCAAAATCTTTATATTTCTTCAAAAATCTCCCCTATCCGGATTTTACATTCTCAGCCACCAGATTTTTGAAACTTTTCAATCTAGTCCCCAAATTTTTGAAAATTACCCAAAGGACCCCAATTATTTATTCCAAATTTTAAATATGTCCTAAAAACTTTATATTTCTTAAATATATCCCGTATTCGGAATTTTACAACACAGACTCCCTGGATTTTGTAAAATTTCGATTAAGTTCCAAAATTTTTAAAATAATTATTTTATACGGCTGTTTTGCGACAGTTTTGGATTTCTCAATGATCACAAGGTAAACGATGTCCGATAGACCTGAAATTTTAACCACAATAAAGGACTTGCAATCTTAATTCTGTTCAAGAATTTTTAATCTGAAGTCTAGATTGTGAGATATGGATTTTTGAACCTCTTGGCCGAAATGGATAAAGAAAACCGTAGAAAACCCTAATTCTCCCCAAGTTTTGCTCTATCCTCTTAATCTAAAGTCCTCTATCCCTATTTCAAATATTCATAGATCTAAAAATCCCAATCTCGTGCTCCCTAAGATAACCAACGAAAATTCATGCAAGAAAATTATTATTATCACATAAACACGAAGAATTCGATGATAACATGCAAAACACGTAAAATTCACAAATCCTATATTGTTTACGTATGTAGGTGATCTTCACCTACCTTAATCCCGTAGAGAGCTACGTAACCGATTGTTTCGTGTGATCCCGACCCCAGAGCTTCGATCCCGAGCTTCCGGAGATTTTTCTTTACCTCCTTCTCCTCCTTTCCTTCTTTCTCTCTTTTTCTTTCTCTCCCTCTCTCCCTCTCTCTCTCGGCCATTACTTCTCTCCTCCCTCCTTCACGGCCTTTCTCCTTTCCCTCTCTAATATCTTTGGATTTATTAGTTATTAATGTGTCCTTAGGAATTTAATGAGGTGGCTTAGGTGGAAAGAGGTGGCATATTAGTTAGATCTTGTCTTTCTTTCTTTTCCTTTCCTCTCTTCACGTTCTCCTCTCCACCTCCTCATTTTTCTCCTTTTTTTTTTTCTTATTTCATTTATGTCCTTATGAGGTATATTAGGTGTATTAGTTGTATTAGGTCTTGTCTCATTAGGTGTATTAGATGTGTTTGATTCACTTACTAAGGCATTATGTGTAGATTTTTGTCTCCATGTAATTGTAGAGTTGGCTTTATTATTTCATTTTTCTTATTTTATTATATTGTATTAAATTCACATGGAGGTGAAATATATTTTTTTTTATTGTACCAAACTTACATGGAGGTACCTTATTATTTTTATTATTCTCTTAACTTATTCCAGCCTATTTAAATTATTATTATTGTTATTACTATTAATTTTTAATTATTTATTTATTTGGGCTTTCACTTCTTGTTTTCGACCCAATTAAATTTTATTAAAGGATCCAACTCCAACCTTTTTATTTTGGGCCATTATTTTCTTCATTTGGCCCATAAATAATTTTTGGTCCTTTTAAATTTTTCGGGCCCAATTGTAAATTTTGGGCTCGTTCGAAAAGAAATCGTTTCTTGTTCCAAAGTTTATATTCGAATATTTTGAAGTAATCCCGTATAAATTTTTGCGGGTATTACATCCTTCCCCCTTATAAGAATTTCATCCCCGAAATACAGTACGGAAAATAATCGGGGTACTTCTTTCTCATTTCGTTTTATCGTTTCCAGTGGCTTCTTCCAATACTTGATTTCTGCCACAAGACCTTCACGAGGGGTATGTTATTATTTCGAAAACGTTTCACCTCGTACATCAAAATTTCCACCGGCCTTTCTTTATAGCTCAAGTCCGGCTTCAATTTTTGATGAAGTGATTCGCTTCTCAGCACCTGATTCGGGTTCGCAACGTATTTACGTAAAGTTGATACGTGAAATACGTGGTGGACTTTGGCTAGCGAGACGGGTAACTCCAACTGATACGCAATTTCTCCTACTCTCTTGAGTATTTTGAAAGAGCCAATGTACATTGGGCTCAATTTGCCCTTTTTCCCGTATCGCTCCACGCCTCTCATTGGTGAATTTTTTTTTTTTATTTTTTTAAAGGCTTGATCACATTCGTTGAATTACAACGGCCCTTGTAACTTGTCTGCATGACTCTTCTGACGACTTTGGGACGTTTGCATCCTCTCCCGGAATTTTCCCACAGCTTTAGTCATTTCACGAATCATTGCAGGACCCAAGATCGCTTGCTCACCGATTTCATTCCAATGAATTGGGGATCGACATTTACGCTCGTTCAAGGCTTCGTAAGGCTCAATCACGATCGTGGCTTGTTAGCTGTTGTTATAGAAAAACTCTATTAGTGAAAGGTATTTGCTCTGCCTGGAAATCAAGGTTGCACGTTCTCAACATATCTTCGAGCGTCTGGATTGTTCACTCAAGCTGTTCGTACGTCTGAGATTGATATGCCGTGTTGAAGGACGGTTTCGTCCTCATGGTCTTTCGTAATCTCACCCATAATTGGGACAGAAATCTCGAATCCCGATCTGAGACGATTGAAATCGGGATCCCAAGGAGTCTCACAATTTCTTTTATGTACAACTCTGCGTACTTCTCCATGAAACAAGTTTGATTGATTGGTAGGAAATGGGTTGATTTAGTCATTTGTCGACGATCACCCAGACTGCATCATGGCCCTTTACGTTTTTTTTTCTTTTTTTCCTCAAGAATTCGATATAATAATGTTGGCTTCAACATCAACACTGCTAGTTTTATTTCGATCTTCCCCAAATTGATTATTTCCACTCCGAGTTTGCACAGTTCGTATTAACTGATTTATGGCTCAAAGCTCTTGCGACTACGTTCGCTTTTCCCTGGGTGATAATTTATTGCACAGTCGTGGTCTTTTGCTAACTCGAGCCATCGTCTTTGCCTCATGTTTAACTCCTTCTGCGTGAAAAAGTACTTTGGGCTTTTATGATCTGTTAAGATCTCGCATCGTTCTTCGTATAGATAATGTCGCCAGATTTTCAGGGCAAACACCACTGTTACGAGTTCCAAATCTTGTGTGGGGTATCTCGTAGGATTTGAGCTGTCGGGAGGCATACGTAATTACCTTCCCGTTCTGCATCAACCCGCACCCCAAGCCATTTTTTTTTGAGGCATCACTGTATACCGAAAATCTTTCCATATTAGAGGGTATTGTAAGAACAGGAACTGTTGTCAGTCGTTTCTTCAACTCCTTGAAGTTTACTTCACAAGCTTCCGTCCACCTAAATGGAACGTTCTTCATAAGTTAAGTCTGGCTTTCTTCACCGTTATTGTCACGATGAGCAGGTGTTGTTGGATCCAAGATGGCGCGTGATTAATGGTCAGGATTTCAAGGCTGAAGATTTAATTATGTTTTCAGGATATCGTGCAAAAAGATCGACGGCTGAGATGTTTAGAAGTGAAAGAATCGGATGGTGAATTGTGAGCGTTGGATCAAAAATCGGACGGATAGTAGTGAAGGTGCTATTTCAGTTACAGAGTCGCATGCGATTCTTGCTCTAACACGTAGAAATTCAATACCACGTGGCGACTTGTGGAGCGTTCAATCGGATAAAATGGACGGTGAAGATAGATTGCGAATTCACGCTTAAAAAAATTTTCTATCTTAGGATTTCCAACTTTCTCGAGCATGTAACTTCTTTTAGAGTGAAAATCATCGTGAGGTGAAAACGCGAGAGTTGTAGAAGAGATAGAGATCTGTAACTTTCGTGTGGTGATCAATAAGAAAGGAAGCTCGGTTGATCCATGGACATAGGTTGAAGTTCTGTCTTGTTTGTGCGTTAGTTCGCCGTAATAAATTCATTGATGTGACAGAGTCTACGCAGTGCAGGTAAATACCGCATTGATTTAAACGTGAGCAAATTTCTTTGTCGTAATGGACATCAACATCTTTTTTCGAGATTTTGGATGGATTTTTTGTGATAAAAGTCCAATGTGATTTTTCTTCCTGTGCGTGATCTCTGAAATCGAGATTACGACGCTCGAAGAAAAATCTGATCTCGAAATTTATGAAGTTTATCTTTATACGGCGTTCGAAGGAAACTCGAAATTAATCTTGCTTATCCTTCGCTTCACTCACGCCTATAAATAGGTACTTGATGCACGCTATTTTGGATCACAACACAATTCTCTCCAACCACATCATTTAATTTCGTAATGTATAATCTTGGAGGAAATGCGGATCGTGATGATGTTCCTCAAGAACCTTTTTTGGAGAAAAATCTCGAAAAGCTTAATTTGAGTTATTCCTTCTTTTGGGATTGCTCTTCGCTGCAATCGCCATTTTTGTGATGTGGGTTGTCACTCACTGTAGTTGCGTTTAATTTGTGAAAGGTTATGTCATGGGAAGCCGGGCCTTTTTCTGGCATATTGGAAGAAGACGCCGGCAGAACTTCTCGAACGTCGTTGATGTTTTTATCTTCTAAGGTTTTTTTTTTATGTATTCGGATTGTAATATGATTTTCAGTTATGTAATCGTTATGCATCGACTCTATCATGTTTTCTCTATGTTCTCGTCTCGCTTCCTAAATTTCTACAATTAACCCTGTTTCTCTACGTCCTCGTCTCATTTTTAAATTGTATACAAGCTTCGATTTTTAAAAATATTTTATATCGGTCGACTCTCTTTTATTTCGCCTTTTATTTATTTTAACTTTCCGAATTTCAGCTTGTCCAATTCGGTCAAGCCCAAATTAACAAAGCACAAATTTTGAAAAGGCCCAAAATTTAAATTTCGCCGAATTCCAAATTGACCCGAATTTTTTACCCGAATTTTTAAGCAACCCCAAATTCTATCAAAAGTCCGAATTTTTTTTTTTTATCATTCTCTCCCTACCTTAATTTAACCGAAATTCTCCTACCAATCTAAGTGTAAAGTACGAAATCTCTAACTTTTGAACACATCAAGGAGCACATAAAATCACCCAAATATTCACGTTAAAGGATATATCCAAAAATCATAAATCACATAATTACGTATTAAACTTACAGGCGTAGGCTGATCCTCCAGGCTTTTGAGCGGCAGTACATGGACAGTCTACAGAACCTATAACCTAACGCTCTGATACCACCTGTAACGACCCCGACTTCCTAGATACGTATTTTGGCGGATTTTCGCAGCGTAAGCAGCGGAAAGCCCATTTAATTAAACTTTTAAAATATAATAATACAAATATGTTCGATGTCTAAATCCATACGTCCAAACCCAAACACATTTTTATTCATTGGCCGAAGCCCAATAAGTCCAACCCAAATTTAAAAAAAAAAACACGAACATAAACTCGTTCCACAGGTCGCGTCCCATGTACTGCGCCGCCCTCAAAAGTTCGTGGAGTTCCAATCAGCCATCGCCATCTTACCTGCACACGTAAACCCTGAGCTTTTGCCCAGTAGATGAAAATATGCATGAATGCAAATGCTCTCACATCCCAATCTCGACTTATCTCACAAATATACACGCTCGAGTCTTTTCTCATATCTCATATCTCATATCTCATATCATCACATCACATTCAGGGCCGAGGCTTAGGTACTAAAGGCAACACGCGCGCAGGGGTCAGTAGCTCGAGGCCCCACTCCCCACAAGGGTCAGTAGCTCGGGAGGCCCACTCCCCACATCTCAATCATATAGTGCGCCTTAGTCCTAACCTCAACTCATACCATTCGACAACCATCACTCGGTCATAAACTACCCCACTCATCAACACTATACAATGTCACCGTGACTACGCACGATTCTCTCCCCTCATAACACGTGTATGCAAATGTCATGCAAGTAAAATGCAATACATAAAAATGCAAATCTTCATATCATGTATCGGCCCGAGGTATCAGCTAGGCCCGATCCGAAAACTATCGTACGCTAAATAATCGTGCCCAGAGCCCGCGTTCCGAATTACTCGGCCCGAAACCTTACTCATCGATCTCTCTCCCGAAGTTTCACTAAGAGTTCCCAAATTTAATCCGTTTCACTTTTATTTAACACCGTAATTTCAAAATTGGTCCCTAATTTAATATATTTTAAAACTCTATTGTCCAACTTTCAAAATATCACTTAAATTTCTAATTTATAAAATATCTTTAAATTTTTGCATTTAAACCCCAAAATTTCATAGTTTACTTTTAAGGATCCGAAAATTTTCCTAAGTTTCAGATCTGCCCCAAATCTTTAAAAATTTCAGATCTGCCCCGAAAGTTTATATTTATTTAAAAATCTCTCCTGTTGGGATTTACTTCTCAGCTCCCAGATTTAAAATTTTTCAATCTAGTCACCGAATTTTTGAAAATTACACAAAGGACCCCAATTATTTATTCCGAATTTCAAATCTCCCCCAAAATCTTTATATTTCTTCAGAAATCTCCCCTATCCGGATTTTACATTCTCAGCCACCACCAGATTTTGAAACTTTTCAATCTAGTCCTCAAATTTTTTAAAATTACCCAAAGGACCCCAATTATTTATTCCAAATTTTAAATATGTCCTAAAACTTTATATTTCTTAATAATATCCCGTATTCGGAATTTTACAACACAGACTCCCTGGATTTTTGTAAAATTTCGATTAAGTTCCAATTTTAAAAATAATTATTTTATACGGCTGTTTTTGCGACAGTTTGGATTTCTCAATGATCACAAGGTAAACGATGTCCGATAGACCTGAAATTTAACCACAGATAAAGGACTTGCAAATCTTAATTCTGTTCAAAGGAATTTTTAATCTGAAGTCTAGATTGTGAGATATGGATTTTTGAACCTCTTGGCCGAAATGGATAAAGAAAACCGTAGAAAACCCTAATTCTCCCCAAGTTTTGCTCTATCCTCTTAATCTAAGTCCTCTATCCCTATTTCCAAATATTCATAGATCTAAAAATACCCAATCTCGTGCTCCCTAAGATAACCAACGAAAAATTCATGCAAGAAAATTATTATTATCACATAAACACGAAGATTCGATGAATAACATGCAAAACACGTAAAATTCACAAATCCTATATTGTTTACGTATGTAGGTGATCTTCACCTACCTTAATCCCGTAGAGAGCTACGTAACCGATTGTTTCGTGTGATCCCGACCCCAGAGCTTCGATCCCGAGCTTCCGGAGATTTTTCTTTACCTCCTTCTCCTCCTTTCCTTCTTTCTCTCTTTTTCTTTCTCTCCCTCTCTCCCTCTCTCTCTCGGCCATTACTTCTCTTCCTCCCTCACGGCCTTTTTCTCCTTTCCCTCTCTAATATCTTTGGATTTATTAGTTATTAATGTGTCCTTAGGATTTAATGAGGTGGCTTAGGTGGAAAGAGGTGGCATATTGTTAGATCTTGTCTTTCTTTCTTTTCCTTTCCTCTCTTCACGTTCTCCTCTCCACCTCCTCATTTTTCTCCTTTTTTTTCTTATTTCATTTATGTCCTTATGAGGTATATTAGGTGTATAGTTGTATTAGGTCTTGTCTCATTAGGTGTATTAGATGTGTTTGATTCACTTACTAAGGCATTATGTGTAGATTTTTTGTCTCCATGTAATTGTAGAGTTGGCTTTATTATTTCATTTTTCTTATTTTATTATATTGTATTAAATTCACATGGAGGTGAAATATTATTTTGTTTTATTGTACCAAACTTACATGGAGGTACCTTATTATTTTTATTATCTCTTAATTTATTCCAGCCTATTTTAAATTATTATTATTGTTATTACTATTAATTTTTAATTATTTATTTATTTGGCTTTCACTTCTTGTTTTCGACCCATTAAATTTTATTAAAGGATCCAACTCCCCCAACCTTTATTTTGGGCCATTATTTCTTCATTTGGCCCATAATAAATTTTTGGTCCTTTAAATTTTTTCGGGCCCAATGTAAATTTTGGGTGTTCGAAAAGAAATCGTTTCTTGTTCCAAAGTTTATTCGAATATTATTGAAGTAATCCCGTATAATTTTGCGGGTATTACAGTAATGAAGCCTCTTAGGCGTGATTTCCCCTAACAGTGATGGTGCATGTGTCGAGTGGTGGTCGAAGTTTTTATTTGGGGGAGTTTGGTCCTATAGTTATTGAAGCTCTTGGCGCTAGATGGGCTCTTTTAATGGCTCGACTGTGGAACTGGCGTAGTATTGATCTGAGGGTGATTGTTTCGAGGTCATCTCTTATTTGCAACATCAACGCGTGACTCTACATCGATCGGCTCCATTCTGAACGACTGTCTGTCTCTCGTTGCTGATTTCGATTCGGTATCTTTTCTCTTAGTTAGACGTAATGGTAATTATGTCGCTCATTTTCTAGATAAAAATCTTGAGTCAACAGCGAGGGTCGATCCCCCACCTTGTCAGGCTAGCTGATTTATTGTGGATCTTCGTCAAGATTGAAATATAATCATCTTATATAAAAAAACAACAACAACACAACAATAATAATAATAGTAATAATATAGTAATAATAACATCAGCGATATGGGGATATCCCAATCAACAAGATTTATATGTGTGGAAAAATTTATATAGCGGTTGATGTGCCACGGAAATTAGGCAGGCTAAATAATAAAATTAAAATAATAATTTAGATTAGGTGATAATTAGAAAGACTTAATAGAAATAAAGTTTTGGGGAATATGGAGATAACAACAGGAAATAAGGTTTCAGGGACCTCCAACAGACGTTAGGGAACTAACACCCGTGTTAGGGAAGTGTTCTTTGGGACCTATTATACTAAGCAGGTCCCAAGGAAACGTCCAGGAGAAGCTCACTGATGGTCCAGAAGATGAAAAGACACTATGGGGAGGAAACATGCAAAGGGCCACATGGCTGTCAAAATAGGGTCGCACCACTGCACACAGTTGAAGCTTCCTGTAAAAGCTACTGGGTCATGACAGACCCTGTTCCTGACAAGTGCAGGAAAAGCTGTCAGAAGCATGCTTGCTTTCCTGACAGACGTCCTACACTGCACCTCACATTGTCCCAAAAGGTCTTGGCACCAGGGATCCTATGATCGATGGGAAGCTCCTATAAAAGCCCACACTTTGCCATTTTCACTTAACATTCACATTTTTCGCATTATAACACCCTAAAAATACTCTCTCCCAAAATGACGTCATTAATGTGTTTTCTTATGTTTCTGGAAAGAAAATGAGGAAAAAGTTTGTTTGAATGTGTAAATCTTCAAAGATAGTGAAAGGAGGTTTCAGAGCGCCCGTGGACATAGGATTCGCATAATTCGAACCACGTAATCCTTGTGTTATTTCTTTTACGTCCCAAAACAGGTCCCAAATACGTCCCAAACATGTCCCAACGTCCTAAACACATCCCAAACAGGTCCCAAACACGTCCTAACGTCCACAATACGTCCGTTTCAGTTTCCTTATAAACAGCACCTTACGTACATCTTAAACATTGCGATAATCGCTTCTACCGCTATATAAATTTCCCGACCACATATAAATCTTATTGATTGGGATAGCCCCATATCAGTGGTAGGTTACTATTACAAAGTTTTGGGCGTGCATATGGTGTTTATTGTAAGGGAATTGAATGAGACGTTTTGGGACGTGTCTGGGACATGTTTTGGACTTTGGGACATGTTTGGATGTAGGGACTTTGGGACGTGTTTGGGACGTGTTGGGACTTTAGGACGTGGTTTGGGACGTGTTGGGACTTTCTTTGGACGTGTTGGGACGTAACGAATAACACAAGGAATTTACGTGGTTCGGATCTTTGCGATCCTACGTTCACGGGCGCTCTAAAGCTTTCACTATACTTTAATTATTTACACACTCCAACAACTCACATCTCTCACATTATCTCAAGAACACTTAACAAAATACTTAAGGACGTCTTTCTGGTAGAGAGAGTATTTTTAGGGTGTTATAATGTGAAAAATGTGAATGAATCGTTGAAGTGGTGAAGTCCCATTTTATAGGAACTTCCTGCAACTGTTCTGGCATACGTCCCAGGATCCCGAGACATACCTTCTGGGACATCGTGAGGTGCAATGCAGCTGTCTGTCAGGAGATGGACTTGGCTCTGTCGTTAGAAAAGCAGGCGGCTGGCACAGTACTGTCAGAACAACTTTGTCAAGCACGTCAGGTGTCTTTTTCCAGGCTTCAGACCCTTTAGTGCGGCTTCCTCGAGACGTTTCCTAGGATGAGAGGATCTGCTTAGCATAATAGGTCCCAAAACACTTCCCTAATGTGAGTGTTAGTTCCTTAAAGTCTTTTGGAGGTCCTAGAAGTTTGTGGGAGGTCACCTCTAATGTTATTTCATGATTTTATTTTTCCTATTTTCCCCAAAACTCTAGTTTCTATCAGTCTTTCTAATTATCACCTTAACCTAAATTATTCCCTTAATTTCGTTATTTAGCCTGCCTAATTTCCGTGCCACAGCAATCAGCATATATCTAAATGCAACTTGGTATTTCTATGTATATAATATATATATATAATATAGATATATATGTGTGTGTGTGTGTGTGTGTGTATATATATATTTATTTAGTAACTCAGTGTTGCGAATAAATTCGTAAACACGCAAGTGTACGTATCGTTCTAACAAGTAATAGTGTACGTAAGTACGGATATCGCGCAAAGGACTATGTTACTAAGTACCGAAAATATATTTATTCTAATTTTCTGCAATAATAGCAAATTGACGGTTGATGAACAATAATAAATACACAGATAATCTAAAACACGATTAAAAGGCAATAATCAAGCAGGCACTAAAACACAACGAGAAGATTTAATTCAAAGATAAATCTGGGACATCCGACTTCACCAGTGACAATCATGCTAATGATTTCGGTATCTCATACTTAATCTTATGTTGACGATGGATTTTTCCTATGTATTATCGATCTATCTCTAGCATCGCTAGTCTATTCTAACATGCGAATCATACATCTCTGTCAGGATTTCTTCTACACGTAGAATGCATTAAAGCTCAGAAAATCTAATCATCGCACTAATCACGTAACGAATATGTAGTTGGGTCGTGTTTTGCTCGCCCCGTCTCTCTTTCCCGTCTTTCGTCTTTTATTTGTCTCCAAGGTTCGAACCTTCTCTCTTACGTGTGCTGCTCCATCCGAAGCCGCGGCTAGAGTGTGAGAGCTCCTGCGTCGTTGAGACTTTTCGTCGAACAGGTTGTATGCGTCCATCCGAAGCCGCTGCTAGGTTCCGTGCGTACGTTAGTGCCATCTTCACCCTAGTCCTGCTCAGTGAAGGTTGAGCTACGGTTTCAGCTTGTGGACGGTATGTTGAAGGTTTGGTTTTGTGCTGGTGTCAGAGATCGATCTGAAGGCTATGTAGTGATGACGGTGTGAGGAGATGACGTGCTTGCTTATTGCAAGAGAGCTTCTCCCCTTTGAATGAGGTCGTACGTGGCTTTTATCTTCTCCTTCCCCCACTGACATCAGACAAAGAATTAAAGATCTGCTCAAAATGTGCAAGAAAGATCTTCTTTTTTGACTTCTGCTATCTTGAGCAACTCCGTTGCTTTTTTGTCTGTTTGAAAACTATCGCTTCCATCTTCCAAAATTCACGCTCGATATCTTCGCAAATACAAAACCTCTTATTTCACATATCTGCCCCAAATATATCTTCATATTGTAAAACAAACCCAAATATTTATAAAACCACTCCCACATCTTAATTTACCCCCGTAATAAGCAAACCACGTCGATATTTCCCGTATTTAATTCCAAATACTCCTCAAGTTTCATCGAATTATCGATGCATCACTCAGATATAAAGGCAATTATTCACTACCCACCACACGTTATATTGTCCCAGAATTAATCAAAATACAAATGAGTGAAAAATAATGAATCGATAAGTGGTGCATTATCTTACGAAAGAAATCATGTCAAAGAATGGCCAATAAGGTAGTAACTTAGAGTCATATACAACTCAAGCACTAAATTCATTTCCAACTCAAACTTAGCCCGAAGCAAAATGTCGGTTCACTATTTTCGGAGCATTACTTTCGAATTTTATTTAACGTCTACTTATGTTCATTTGGAAAATCTTCATTTGAGTAAAGAATAACTAAGGAAGTTACCCAATCAATTCCTACCATTGTTTTAAAAAGCGCTGCGTAGCGCCCTTTGTAGCGCGCTATAGCGCAAAATTTCACAAAAACGCGATTCGCGTTGTGTATTTCGCGTATTTTTCCCAAAATCGTA